>JBBYHL010031001.1:0-10387 GCA_038381835.1 Adansonia madagascariensis
AAAAGCAAAAGAAAATTTGCAGTTCAAAAACAAAATTTTAACACAAGATGCTCTTAATTCAGTGTCAACTTACTTTAGTTAAATGCCGAAAAAAAAAAAATTCAAAATAATAGTTCTTGTTTAGGAAACCCAATACGGAAGAAGAAACTTCTTCTCCGATGAGTGTTTTTTTTTTTTTTTTTTTTTTGAGGTTTTATTTGTGTGAGTTTTGTTTTCAGAATAACAACTTACCAATGTTTTTGTTATGTTTTTTTCTATCATTTCCTGTATCCTTTCATATTTAGTGAGACTTCATGATTTTATTTTAATTTTGAGAATGAGTTGGTAAAAACTATGTTATCTAGACTAGAGTAAATATTGGATACGAGTATATATTTGATACAAATATGATGAAAGTTTTAAAGGTTTTCTTATATTTTGGAGAATCATATCTTATACCAATGTTCGAATATGTTTCAAACACAAATATTAAACATAAATATTTTATGTTGTTATTAATTTAAAAACTATATTCCTAATAAATTTATTAAAATATAAAAACATTTCTGTGCATGACATAGGTTTAAAACTAGCTTATATTGATATTAAAGCTTTTACTTGAGTTAGTGTCATGAGTTAATTAAATAGCAATTAAATCAAGAAAATTTAAAAGCTTAAAAACTTTATTACTGATGTAAAATTATGGTTAATTATATATATCTAAAAAACCCTACTGAAGCTTAAGGAGTATGGTGAGCAGCCACATGCTGAGGAGTGAGGAGTCATGAATTCAAAAGACACAAATGGTCCATATATATATATATATATATATATATATATACATATACATATATATATATGTATATATCACATAAGCTGCTCACAACTCAACCTTCTCTGAGTGCATGGAGATGTTTCAATTAATCTTTTTGCCAAAATTCTCACATTAAATGCTTAGTTTATTCAGTTAAGTGTTGTAGCTATAAATGTTAAAGGTAGTTTATAAATATAGATTAAATAATAACCTAAATACTATTATTCTAAAAAAATTTTGTATTTTTATACTTAATATTATTAATGTTATTTAAAAAATAATACATTTATCATAAATTTATATACAACCGGGAACTTTTGCAATTTCCTAGGCACCTATATATGTTTTCAGAATCGTTTCAATGAGATCGACTAGTTGAATACGAACTAGAAAATTCTTGGATTTTATCTATCATGAAAATTGTCTTGCATAAAAGTGTATATACATGCAGCTGACATACTCTTACGTAATACATGTAAGTTTGTAATTTACAAGTTAGGAACTATTTTTTTCTTCTTTTATTACGTAAAGATATTGAGCTATATAATTTGAGAATTTTTCTTGTTCTTTTAAAATTCCAATTTTGATTCAAAACAGAATCTTAAGTTCTAACCTTAAGAATACGATAAGATAGTCTTTTATTTAATTTAAGACATTTATCTTGATATGTTAATGATATAATATTTTAATTTTACAAATAAAGTTAAAGATTATTAATTTTTTTAATATATTCTAAAAGATATGTATTGTTTTGTTAATTAATCTCTTTGTAAAATCTAAATAAGATATATTTTGAAATTTAAACAAGTTTAAGATCAACCTTGTGTCAATAAAGGAAGGAGGATATTGGTTCGGAGTTTGGCTACGAATGACAGTCACGTGTCTTGAAATTTCTAGTTTCAACCTAAAACCCGAAAACCCAGGCGCATGCAGCTGGCAGTGGTTATCCAGACCTAAAGATCATCACATTTTCAACTCATCCTAAATGTAAAGGATAAGGGTGCCCTCAATTTTTGTAATTCGCATTCTTTGTGGACATAAAACAAAACCCCCAAAAGGATATATATTATTTTTATATATCTAAATTTTTATAATTTTAAATATATTTTTATATATATTAACGTTAAATCAGCAAAAGTTGTTAAATTATATTTTTATCATCAATTTTTTTCAAATACAAACTCATTATAACTCAAATACTTTCCAACAAAACTTAGTTGACTTAGTTTCTTTCACTTAGCTGCAAAAGTCCAAACCAACAGATATATTTATTTATGTAATTATATTTAAGAAATAATGTTCAATTGATCTGAGATGAAGTATTTCAATATGTTTGAACATTTGACAAAAAGCTACTGATCAAATGACAAAGACGATATAAAGAAGCTTAATTTGTTCATTTTATTCTATGGTTGCAAAAAGCGGCCAACAAGTTGGCCCAATTAATAAATTGTCATAATATTAAAGTATGATGTGTTCTATCTCTGAGAGGGAAAAAAATCCTAACTTAAAGTTATTATTTGCTTGAATTTGACTCGTAATCTATCTTGATGCTTTCTATTAAGGGAGGTGATTTGAATATTTGCATCTTAGCCAATGAGTTAGAATGATTCATCTATCCTAGGATATTATGGATAAATAATATACCATGCTTGTGGCAGCACATATATTGTTGTAATTATTTATTAAACTTTTCAAAATCATAACTATTATTAAATATCTTTTAATCAACGCCAATCTTTTATATAAATCTTTACAAATTGTAAAAATCCAGAAAAATTTCCGTATATACTTATTCATAAAAGTATTCATTGACTGAGTCTGGTCTAAATACTATCAACATTATATTTATTCAACTTTACATGACAATTTAAATTTTGAATTTTGTCTATGTCTATTCAGATTTTTTTAGTGCAAACCCATCTAATCGAGCCCATATATTTTCTAAAAATAAAAAACATATTATACTTATTTAATTTTAAGTTGCACTATAATATTATTTAATTTTTATGTAATATAAATTACATAACATATATGAATATAAAAATAATATATATTATATAATTAAAAAATATATCAAGTTAATTATATTCGAATAATTAAGCTCAATTCATATTTTAAATGAATATCATATTCTTTAACTCAATTTTAAAATTTAATATTTTATTTAAATTCTTTAAATTATAAACGAATTTTCGATGTTAAATGGATAACTCAAGAAGTGAATAAAAGGACATCGAAGATGCTTGTTGAAGAAATGATTAAAGAAGTAAAATGTCTATACCTGTCAAATTTCTGAAAAATAGGTGGATATTTAGTAAAATATCTTAGAAGAACAAATATAAGAACGGCAGTGAATCAATACATGTAATTTTTACGATATCTGAATCTAAATTTGTAAAATTATTTTAAAATCTAAATTTATTTATTATCCGCTTTAGATTGGCACATCGCTATCTGAATCCAAATTCGAATTAAGTAACATTATCTGCTAGATATTCGAATCCGTAAAAAAATCCTAATTTAAAAAGTTAATTTCATTTTCAAAAAAAAAACTTTAAAATTAAACAAAAAAATAATTTTAATTCAATATCACTCGTAAATAATAACCAACAAATAAGTTCTAAAATACAAAAATAACAACTTAAATAACAAAATAACAATTCCAAGATACAAAAATAATAATACGAAGAAACCAATTTTATTAATTAAAAGTATTTGTTTCATAAAATAAAATAATTAGTAACGTAAAGTATATAGTAACTTTATAATATATACATATAATACATATAACAAAATTATCATTAATCGTACATTATAATTAAATATGTGATATAGTATATTATAGTTATTTAATATGGTAGATTATAATATATACCATATAGTATTATATTATATCATATGTTATATATTAATTTAAATATTACATAATATTATTATAATATATTAATGTTGTTGATAGTATTACATTGCAAGCGTATAATACTATTTAGATTACATAAATATATTATCATAGTATTATATATTATAAGGGGAGGGATCCATTTAAGTATAATTAAATTAGTTTTACAAACTTTTATAATTTTTTATACAATTTATATTTGTTTAATTCGAATGTCATATTTTATATTCTATTTACTTAGATCATGCACATTTAATTTTGAGTAAATTAAAAATGTCTAACAATTTATTCGATATTAAAAATCTCTAACCGTTAAATATGTACTAAAAACAATATTATCGATTGATATAATAGAAATATCAAATCGATTCAAAAATTTTTGTACGCGATGAGTACAATTGTATTGCTAAATATAACAGTCAGTTTATTAAAATATTAATCTTATAAAAAGTTATACAAGTGTTTAGTTTTACACCACTGTAAAATTAATATTATGTAATATCAAATAATGTTATATAATATGTAATGTTTAAATAATTTATTTATGTATAATATTATTTTAAAATATTATATATTCCAATTACACATAATTATATGATTATTGATATTGTAATATATAATATGTTGTTATTTTATAATATATAAATATTTAATAATCATATATAATATATATTATTACAATTATATATAGTATATAATTAATATCTATTGTATCATACAGAATAAGTATGTAATTATATTATAATATCATACATATAACACAATATATCATATTATGTTATATGATAAATATATTTATATAATTAGAATAATTTAATTAATTAAGCTAATTAAATAAGTAAATATTTGTTAAAAAATATGATCTATCTTTAAAATTTAAAGGTATTTAACATAATTAATTAATTTAGTTTTATAATTAATTTATTATAATATTTTATTTATAAAAATAGTTTTAAAATTATAATTATACTTATATAAAAATTAATTTTAGTTGCATATCATTTTAAAATCCAAGACTAGCTTATTTGGTAAAGTGTTTAATGGTTAAATTGAAAAGCTAAGGTTTGAGTCTTACATTGAGCATAGATTTTTTGCATTTTACAAATGTAGATTCGAATAATGGATTCGGATATTTGAATCCATTATCTTCATGTGTAATATAGTTTCAGATAATAGATATCCGAAGGTTCATATCCGGATCCGCTTCAAATTCACTGTGGATAATAATTATAATATTGAAATTCAAATATTATCCAAATCCGTAAAAAAGAATCAAATAACTACGAATATCCAAATCCGCACTACCCATTACTATCACTAAACAAATGGCCTTTGACCTTTAAGGCCTAAACAAAAAGCGTAAGCTATTTGATGTCACTCTCATTTTTATTCTTTTTTTTAATTAATAATTAAAAGTATTTCAAAATAATAATTAATAATTAATAATACTTTACCATATAATAAATTAATTGTTTTTACTATAGTAACTAATTCGTTGTGAATATTATTCAACTTAATATTATATTACTTTTTAATGCAAATTTATTAAATTAGAATGAAATGTTTAACAATTTTTATTATATTATTTTAAAAAATAAAATCAAGTAAGATATAAATTTACGAAACGTACCTCTAGCCATTCTTAATCAAGAACATAACTTTGCTTTTTCAAGAACACGAGCATGATCATTATGTATAAGCTTTTAGTCTATTTCTTTATTCTAAATAATTACATTGTGTACTAGCAATTTATACAAACTAAACTAGGACTTATACTAGATAACTAATTAAAGTTGTATCCTACCATCAAAAATTTTGTATTCTAATTAGTTACTGAAATAGAGTTTGACTCTTATCACTGGATTAGTTAATCTCAATTAGAATTTGCTTGATAATTATCACTCAATATTATCCAGATAATTTTAATTACTTTAGTCCATTTAACTATCATGTGAGCCACATACATGCCAATATTGTTCCATTTGAACTATATGATAAACCAAAAACTTGAATAGGTGATAATTAAATGCAAAACTTTAATATGGCTATTAAATTATTCTTGCCTAACTCTCACTCAATTAAAGATCCACATAAAACAAATCATGGTGGTAGCATTATGATTCGAATATTTCCTTCCATATATTACAATGTATGATCTTCTCTAAAAGAGAATTTTTTGAGATAGTACTTTATGAATGAATTTATTATAACCATTCAAGGTCCAATTGACATGTAAACTTTATGTACACAAACTGAAACATGTCCATACATTCTAAGAATGTGACACAAAATCAAAGTTAAAATCAAAATCAAAATAAAAAAAGCCAAAATAAATCTTGACAGAATTTAACTAGCCCCATATGATCCACATGAATGCTAAATTGTTTTGTTAATAATGCTTTAGTCATGTGATCATTTAGCCTTAAATCTTATTGATTGGTTAGATATCTACTTCTTTCTTCTTTATAAAGTCTTCATAGCAAGGTACTTTATATTTATTTGCTTGCTGCGACTCTCACTTTTATCATTCTTAGAAATGCATACTGCATAAAAATAATCACAATAGATTTTTAATAACTTTGTTGACTATTCTCAAACCAAAGATAAAATATCTCAACTTTAATGCCTGTGATATTGCTTTATAACTTAATTCTTTTGCTAGCTTTCAAATGATCGAGGCCATATTTACTTTAATATCTGCTAAGCATTTCTACTATAGACCTTATGTTAAGTTTTTGTATAAACTTTGACCATACTTAAGGCTAACAATACTAGATGCATATGGAACATATGGAATATATGGAATACCTTTCATATGTTGATTTTCCAAATCATTTTGAAGATAATGGCTTTAACTAAATTTATCCCTTTCACAATTGATGTATTATAGATGAATAGCTTTGTATCTTAAATATTCCTAAAACTCTCTTGATATAGGCTTCTTTAAATATACTTAATGTCTTTTCAAACCTATCTTTATGACATATGAAACTTTACCAAAATTCTTCATATCAAAGTTTTAAGAAAAAGAAAATTTCATTTCATGTAAGAAAGCCAAATCACTACTTGAACGAAGAATATTACCAACATATAGGACTAAAATATGAATTTATTCCCATTGATTTTAAGATATTTACAATGATCAATAATATCTTTGATGAAACCAAATGATGTCTCAGCACTGTAAAACTTTATATACCATTGATAGGATACTTGTTTTAGTCTATATATTGATATTTTAAAGAAACCTTTAAGTTAAATCATGTATACCTCTTCTCAAGATCTCTATTTAAGCAAGTTGTTTTAACTACTATTTATTGTAATTCTTAATCAAAATGAGCAACTAAGTTGTGATGATTTTTAACAAAATTTTCTTAAAACTAGAGAAAAAATTTCATGGTAATCAGTTCCTTTTGAGTGAAACCTTTGGCTATAAGTGTAACCGTCTACTGTTTGAAATTACCAAATAGTAATTTAACGAGTTCATAGACTGGATCATTAGCCATTAGTTCCATCTCTTTTATCATAATTTTATGCCAAAGTGCAAAATTTCACTATTTATGGCTTGTGAAATTCAGATCATCTTTAGATCTAATATTAAAATTAGACTTTTATAGGGATAAAACCAAGTGATAGAAATAGTTATTTTTCTTGCCTATTAGATCCTTTTATTTACTATCTTTTGTACATTTTACATTTTTAGTTACATTGTCAATGAGATTGATCTATTGTAATGGTTATTTTCAATCTGATTATTCTTTAACCAATTCTTTAGGTTTGTCTTGAGAAACAATCAAGTCTTTTACAAGAGATCAATCCAAATTAATTTATTCCTCAAAATTAACCTTACAAAGAAAGTCACTCCTGCTAGACTTCTAATCCACAAGAAACATAGAATTTTCAGCTTTAATAATTCTGATGGATATGAGGTCTATTTAAAACCTATATCTCTTTAAGTCAATTGCATAACTGCTAATTGTTTTTAGATCTAGTTACCTTATATTTAGACTATAAACCATAACTTTAATTAGACAACCTGTAACACCCCAATCCCACATCAAAAATCTTTGAGGATCTGCCATGATATATATGCTGAGACTTAAACCTATATTTGCGAGGCGCCTTTTGGGGATAAAACCGTGAGGTCCAATTGGCCAAAACTGAAAATACCTCGTAGGTTGGGTGCGGGTCTCCACACAACCCAAGTTTGTAAATGTCTTAAGTTGGATTCCAACTATTCAATAATTATAATAAGTTCAAGAAACCAATTTTATTGGAACTTTATCTAAGACATAAATAGCAATTTTATTGCATAGCTCCATAAACTTAGGGAAAAGTGTATAATCTCTAAATGTTATAGTGTTTTCTTTAGCTACTTTTATGGACTTATTAGTTTGCTTTTTTCCTTAACGTAACTAAAATAAGTGTCAAACTTAAGAGTTTTAAGAACTTCATCATTGACCAATTTTTCTAAATTTTTGTATGAAGATATGACACAATTTTTATATCACAACTTAAAAAAATTTTCATATATAGCACGTATTTTACAACTAGAAATGACATAAATAGTTAATAAATTAATCTCATAATCAGGATCCAAGTTAATGATGACAAAAACCAATAAAAACATATTCTTTTGGAACTCCATCATGCAAATGAAGTGCCTTTTGGGGATAAAACCATGCGGTTCAATGAGCCAAAACCGACAATACCTCACAGATTGGGTGCGGGTCTCCACACAACCTAAGTTTGTAAATGTCTTAAGTTGGATTCCAACTATTCAATAATTATAATAAGTTCAAGAAACCAATTTAATTGGAACTTTATCTAAGACATAAATAGCAATTTTATTGCATAGCTCCATAAACTTAGGGAAAATTATATAATCTCTAAATGTTATAGTGTTTTCTTTAGCTACTTTTGTGGACTTGTTAGTTTGCTTTTTCCTTAACTTAACTAAAATAAGTGTCAAACTTAAGAGTTCTAAGAACTTCATCATTGATCAATTCTCCTAAATTTTTGTATGATGATATGACACAATCTTTATATCACAACTTAGAAAATTTTTCATATATAGCACATATTTTACGACTAGAAATGACATAAATAGTTAATAAATTAATCTCATAATCAGGATCTAAGCTAACGATGATACCAATAAAAACATATTCTTTTGGAACTCCATTATGCAAATGATAATGATTAGTAAATAATGGACAAAAATGTAATAGATAGTAAATCAGCCCAACTTTTACATGGTCTACAAGTATTAATCCATATATTAACAAAATTGTATATTTTTAACATGCCCATTAATGAACATTATGTAGTACTATTTTATAATAAAATTGTTAAAGATTTGCAAATTTTATATTTTGGCGTAATTATTTGCTAAATGAATGAATTTCAAAAAGAGATCTAATGTTATACTTTTTTATATAGTTGAAGAGGAAAATATGCTTATTATTGTAATTAATTACTTGAAATTTTAGATATGTTACAAAAATTTTATTGATATTTATGTAATTAGATATGAATATATAGTTTGATAACAACCATGTCTGCCACCACTTAGAACTCATATTGTCTAAGGGCCTCTTTGGATTTGGTGTGTGAGGTCTAAACGTGCTAATTATCTATTTGGATAACTAGCTAGTTCCGTTGTGCCTTCACATTAATGGGTAACCGATGGTCCTTTTATCTTTTTTACCCTTTGTGTGTGTGCAAGTGTTTTTTCTATAATGATATTTTCATTTAAAATAATAGAATTTATGTAATTACATAAAAATAAATAAATACATAACAAAAATTTATTATTAAATATATTATAAATTTATATATAAAAATACATATTAATATTTTCGAGAGAATAATTGTTTAAAACATTAAATAAAATTTAATTATATCAAAGATAATAAAAATAAATATTATTTTATTAAATTTTAATTTTTATAAATATATGATTTTTAATTATAAATAAATTTTAATATAGTCCTTAATAGTCATTTTCATTTTTCATCTCATTGTCATAATTGCATTTGTATTCAAATAACATATCTCATTATAAATTTTAATCTCACTGCTATAATATTCAATCTTCTCGCTACAGTAACTAATCTCACTACCACCGCTGTTATTTTTCATTTAATCTATATCGTTCATGGTTATTTTTCATTTTCATTATAATCACCTCACTAGTATAACTGCATTTGAATTTAAATACATATTCCTCTATTAATTTTAATTTTACTATTATAATATTTAATTTTATTGCTACAATAATTAATTTCATCATCACTATTATTTTTAATTTTATCATAATAAATCTCATTATCTATCTAAAAGAACCTAAAAGTTTCATTTGGAGCCAATCGCTACCCCAACGTGGGGCAGTGAAGCGCTTCCCTCGAATTTGTGAGCTATTTGGGAAATAGCTAGAGGTGACAAAAATGAACCCGAACCTGAACCCGATTTGACAAAAAAATCAATGGCCCAAACCTAAAAAAACCCGAACCTTAATGGCTCGAACCCGAAATAGTCGAACCTGAAATGACCCGAACCCGAAAGAACCTGAACCCAAAATGACCCAAACCCGAAATGACCCGAATATGAAAAAACCCGAACCCGAATTTAATACTAAAAATAAATATGAAGAAATTATAATTAAATAATTTTTTATAAATAAAAAACTT
>JBBYHL010031032.1:0-10381 GCA_038381835.1 Adansonia madagascariensis
AATTTAATGTGAATCAAACAATAATATTGGATGAATTTTGATGTTTGAAACTCGAGAGGATTCCACCGAAAATTTTATGAGTAAAGAAAAACTCGTATTTTAATATCGAGAAAAATTACAGAATTTCATTGATACTGAAGTAAAACAAATTCAAGACCACATATTATTTAACATTAATTTCCAAAGGGAAGAAAATGAACTTATAAAACTTCTAAAAATAAATCAACAAGAACCAAAAGTAAAATTTACGAGCATGATACTCGTAAGACTACAAAATTCAAAATTAATTTATAAAATTTACAATTTGACACTTCGTGGTGGAAAATGCCAATACATATTTTTTTTCTTCAATATTTATGATTTTTCGGAGTGGGAATTGGCATAAAACCACACAGGTGTCAATAAAAAATATCCGACCACCAATTTCTTGAGTTTTTTCAAAAATATCTTTAAAAATTCCTAAAAATAGAAAATTGACCGTGAGATCATCCGTAGATGTAATTTCCAAAATTTGTTCAGAACTTGATCAAAAACAAAAATTTTTCCTTTGTAGATTTGTCATTTATACCCGAAAAATAAAATTTTTAATCATGTGCATATACAGTTATTTACATTTGACTAATTAAAATTACAAAAATGTGAAACCCCTCTGGTGGAAGTTGACCTCTATCAGAGTAGCTATTACACTTTCATTTTTAGATATTTGGGACTCTCGGGGACAGATAGCCCAGACGAATTTAGGTGTCTACACTTACGATGTGGGTCTTTCTAGGCTTGCATCAAAACTCAAAATTGTTTTTCAAAATTAATTTTCATTCTCAATTTAAAATATTCTCAATCTTAAATTTTGTTGTTCTCCATCTTAAATTTTGTTTTCTTTAAAAATTCCAAAAATTCTAATTTTCAAAAATCACTCAAAATTTTCTCTTTTCGAGGGGATACTCTAATCTACTTTTCTAAGAGGATTCTAACCTTGTATTCTCTGAGGGGATACTCTAGCCCCACTTTTAAAAAATACATCAAAATATAAGTTTTCTCTCCTCTGAGCTTCTTTATACTTTTTATCAACCTTTTTATATATAAGATAGCCTTCGAATCCAAACACATCTCAAAATTGTCAATTTAATTGTTCCTCAATAACCGAGGTCAATTACAAGATACATCTAGACCATTCTTTCATTCTAGTTCTATTTGTTTATTTTTTATGCAATTTTTATTATATTCCTCTACATCTTACTAACCCATTTCTCTACTTGATGGTGATTTGCATTCATGTCTTCATAAACTTGAATTTCATTAAACTTGAGGCAATGTTCTATGTTAGTATCCTTCCGGTGCTTGACGTGGAGTATCCTCTTCCAAATCAATCCAGATCTCATTTTATTGAATCCTTTATGTGTCCCTTCCATTCTGGGTTGCATAGAGAGATATTAATCAGACTTTTATAAAAAAAACTCGGATCCAATAGTTAAAAATTTGCATTTATAATAAAGGGATTGCACATAAATAATGACCATATGAAAAATTAAGTAAAACCAAGACTTCGATAATTTATGGCTAGATAGTATTAATTTTAGGCATCGTGGTGTTACTAATCTTTCCGCACACATAACCGACTCCTAAACCCTTAAAGATAAATTTGGTATACGTAACCTGTAAAATTAGTGTTGTGAGTTTAATAACTCAGAATCATTGTTTTTAACAGGTGTCTGATCATACCTAGCCTAAAATGATCGGTGGCGACTCCAAGTCATGGCCATTTCATAATGGCCATCCAATACCGATTGGATGGGTGATTCGTCTGACAGTCTTCCCTTTAACTTTCACCTTATCATGTCTAATTCGAGTCCTAACCAAGGGATGATCCAAAGATGAGCCCTGCCCCCTTTTCATTATTTTTAACTCGTAGTGTCACCATGCATGAAGCTGGGCAGCACGTCGCAACAGTTATTATATTCTGTCATGTCTTACTAACATATTTCCTTTTGTAATGACCATTATGTATTTATATCTTAAAATTGTTTTCAAAAATTGCAAGGTAATGTTTCACGTTGATATCACTCTAATGCTTGACACGAAATATCCAAAATTTCAAAATTTAATTTGAAAATTATTTTTATCAAAATCCCTATGTTCCCCCACGTCCAAAGGTGTGTAGGTGATCTAAATTTTCTTTCAAAACCTAGACCTAAAATTTTCACAAAAATTCATGCATTAAAGGGGATTATTTTGAAATAATGATAAAATAGAATCGGTTAACTAAAATCGAAGTGAGATATGGTTAACATGTACTGATTTTGAGAATTCTAGTGGTGCTAATCCTTCCCCATGCGTAACAAACTCTCAAACCCAATCGATGAATCTTTAGACTTTGTAGACCTTAAAATCGATGTTTCGAGTTTCATGACTCAAAATATTATTTTCAATAGGCATTCGATCATGCCTAGCTTGAAATGATCGATGGTGACTCTAAATTTATGGCCACTTCTTAGTAGCCTTTCGAGACTAGTTGGATAAAGATTTGCTCAACAGTCTTTCTTCCCTTCATATTATTATGCCTAATTCAGATCACGATCAAGGGATAACCCAAAGGCTCCAACCAACATATCCAATCCATATTTTTTTAAGTCATGTGTGCTTTCCTTGGATGGTGAAAAGTGGTATGTAACAATAGTATGCTTTTATGATTTTCCCTCACTAGATTTCTTATATTGCTATAATTGTGCTAATCTTGTATTTGTCTTGCATATTATATAGTGAGATTGTCACGTGTTTAATAATATATTTTTTTTGTTTGAGTGCTAAAAATGGTTTCTAAAACCCTTCCCAAGATCAGGCCATAGTTGGTTCAATTAATAAGCCAACTTTGGCCTATTGTTTTGCTATCATTTTGTTCCATAAACATAAGCTATATTAAACTTAATTGTGCTTAGATTAAGTGCTTGTTAAGGCCATAATAAGTTGGTTTTAAAGTTTCTTAAATTGGTTTTGAGATAATGTTCATTGAGTCGTGTGTTTAAGCCTTGCATAGTTGTAATTAGGAAGGATTATAAGCATGATTTGATACTGTTTTAGAGCTATTACAATCCTAGTTGAAAAGCATTTCAATGCTTCACTAATGTTTGCGAAGAACATTAGACAAGGGAAGTATTAAGGTGAAAAAAGAAGAGAGCATTTGGATACTCTAAAATTACCTTAATGGATTTTGATTTATTCAATCATGTAGCTATTGCATTATTCGAGTGCCAACCTAATTGGGCTCAAGATAGGCTAATTAAAATGCCACATTTGGGTGTTAATAAAGTCCTAAAGGGTCATTAGAGAAGATGGAGGCACTTAAAGTAATCATGCATGGAAAGCCACCATTTTCCCCTATTTTGATTGTTGCTTGCAAAGATCAGTTGAGTTGTAAAAACATTTTGGCTCAACAAATTACTTCTGGGAATTTTCATGTATTTTTATGTTATCTTGCATCGAATTCGATTTCTAATGAGCTATCATATGCAACTTTTGGAGCCTTTAAATGAGTAATGAATTTTCTTGGCTCTCAATACAAAATACATGAATTTTGCAATCAAATTATATGATACCCCCTTTTTGGCCCATTAAATGATTGTCCGTGAATTTTTAAGCATTTTAATGTTAACTGGCTTTCTATTCTATGCAAGTTTCCAAGTCAAATTTAGTCTATGGCAAATTTTTTTTATTTGCTACACAAATCTTCTGCGATCAGACTTGTCTACAAAATAATTTTCACCCCTTAAATGATTTTTTTGGATATTTTAGGGTATTTTAAAGTGAAATCCTATCTAGTTACCTTTCAAAAACATATCACTCATGATTTTTAGAGTCTATTTAAATAAGAAATAAATTCGATAAGCATAATAGGTACAAGTTGTCCCCTATTTTAAGAAATGTTTCCATGTTAGATTTCAATGTTGTCATTTCTCAAGGCTTTCAGACATTCCAGAGTGAGTATGGTTTGCATCATTATTTGGTGGTCGGGAAGTATTCATAGGTCTTCAAAGGCTCATCTTAAGGCTCATATTATCTCAAAAAATCAATTCAAACTTGTTTTTTGAAAAATCCCTTTATATTCTAACTTTTTTTGACCTCTTGTTAAAAACTTCATAAAAATGCCTTGTTTTTAATAAATTAATTCTCAATTATTTTGTTTTTCAACCTTTTTTCAAAATTTTTTCAAAAAAAATTAAATTTTTCTCTTGTTTTTCGGGTTTTCTTCAATTTTTTTAGAATTCTCATGCTACAACCACAATTGAAGTCTAGGCTTGTCTCTAGCCATTGTTTGGGTGTTTCTTTAAGTATCCAAGGCTTTTTATGAGATAGATTCAGTGCCGTTCCTTTTTACATTTTTGCTTATTTTATTTTTATGAATTATTGTTATGTGAATAATATGTGTACTAGAAACAAGAAATGCATTCAAGAAATTTGATTATCATTTTAAAAATAATCAATGGAATATTCTTGGATAAGGACTTTTCTTGAGTTTTTTGCCATTATATTAGAAAAGATGTTTTGTATCAGTGCCTAATTTGAGAATCTGCTTTTCAAGCGTCAAACTGAGAAAATAATTTTAAACTTTATCTAAACTCTATGTTTCGCCGAACTTTCGGAAACATTGGGAATTTTTTAGTTTATAAAAATCTAGGGAAATTTATTTTAAACTCATTATAATATTTTGGGGATTATAATTAAATATCAAAATTAGAACCCAGAAAAATATTAATTGAATATAATTAAATATCAAACTTAAGATAACATATGGCTAGATGGTACTGATTTAGGACATCGTGAGGGGCTACTAAACATATTAATATAATTTAATATTTGGGGGATTATGATTAAATTTGTATTTTTATCTCAAAAATATGAATATGTTTTAAAATTCATTTTTTAATATTTAATGAGTTCATGTTAAAAATCTAATAAACATGATTTTAATACATAAAATTATATAAATGCAAAACATTAATATAATTTTGGATAAAAATACAAATTTGTGTTGTATTCATGTAATTTTACATGTTAAAATCATGTTTATTATATTTTTAATATGAATTCGTTAAATATTAAAAATAAGACTTTTAAAATAATTTTTTATTTTCCAAATAAAAATACGAATTTATGCAGTACTTGTATAATTTTACATATTAAAATCTTGTTTAAGATATTATATTTAAATAAATTTTAATACGTCAATGATTTTTTATATTTTATTATTTAGAAAAATAAATAGATAAAATTAAAAAAAATTAATATTTTTTGTATAATTTTAGATTTTTAATAACAAAACACATTTATTAGATAAAAAAGTATGAAAGAGTAAATTGAAAACCAGGTAAAAAAACATGAAAAAGCAAGTAAAAAAAAAAAAAAGATTGGCACTATCCAGTTGGAGATGCCAAGGTCTTGGTGCCTCCAATAATGGAGACGCCATAAGCATGCCAAATATTTATTTTAATAACATATTTCAAAATAATATTATTCTGATAATTAATTTTAAAAAGAATGTTAATTTGATTAATACGCCCAAGTTAAAAGTGCATATAAATTTTAACAATGGTCTTTCATACCACAAGAGAAAAAACTAAAGAAATATTTCAAAAAAAAAAAACGGATTTTAAATTATTGAAAAAGAGTAAAATTAAAAAAATTTATTTAAAAATGATAATTATTAGAATTACTAATAAGAAAATTATAATTATCTTTTTACCCTTTATTTCATTACTTTTCTACTTGGTTGTTGTTTTTGGTGGGAACCGACCCTCCCCATAAATATATATTAAAAATAGTATTTACACATAATAAAAGATTAAAAGTATTTTATATTAAATCCCAAATTAGTATTTAAAAATAATAAAAATAAAAATATTTTATATTAAACTTCAAATTATTATTTAAAAAATAATAAAAATTAAAAATATTTTATATTAAATCTCAAATTACTATTTAAAAATAATAAAAATAAAAATATTTTATATTAAATTTTGAATAACTATTTAATATTAATAAAAATTAAAAAAATTATATTAAATCCTAAACTATTTTTTAAAAATTAAAATAACATATATTTTATATAATTTATATATAATATATATAAAATAAAACAATATATAATATATAAGCCATATAAGATAAATACCAAATTATTATTTAAAAATAAAAAATAAAAATATTTTATATTAAATCCAAAATTATTTTTAAAAAAAAATTAAATTAACATATATATTATAAATTATATATAATATATATAAAGTATAGCAATATAAAATATATATCATATATAAATTATATATAATATATAAATCGTATCAGATAAATAAATTCTAATTTGCACACTACCAACACTGATGAGATGATAGTTGTGTATAATGTACATATGCGCATAGCTGAATGTACAGATGACCATATCTAAATGTATAGGTGATCAAAACTGATTGTACCCTAAACCATATCAGATAAGCAAATGCTTACCAATACACATGAGATACCAATGACGTATAATGTACATATGATCATAACTAAATATAGAGATGACTATAACTAAATGTACAGATGACCATAACTAAATGTACAGATGACCATAACTAAATGTAAAAATGACCAAAACTAATTGTACCTTAAACCATATGACCCTAAATCGTATCAAATAAGTAAATTCTGAGGAGATGACAATCACGTGTAATATATATATGATCATAACCAAATGTACAGATGACTATAACTGAATGTATAGATAACCAAAACTGATTGTACTAACGCTGATTGTACTAACCATATGACCCTAAACCGTATAGATACGTAAATAATAACTGTGCACATTACTAACGCTGATGAGATAATAATCACGTGTAATGTACATATGATCATAACTAAATATATAAATGACTATAACTGAATGTACAAATAACTGTAACTAAATGTACATATGACCAAAATTGAATGTACCCTAAACTATATCAGATAAGTAAATACTAATTATGCATATTACCAACACTAATGAGATGATAATCACATGTAATGTACATATGATCATAACTGAATATATAAATAACTATAACTGAATGTATAGATGACCATAACTAAATGTACAAATAATTATAATTGAATATACATATAATCATAATTAAATGTATAGATGACTATAACTGAATGTACAGATGATCATAACTAAATGTACAAATGATCAAAACTGATTGTACCCTAAACCAAAAACCCTAGACCATATTAGATAAGTAAATACTAATTGTGTGCATTACCAACACTGATGGGATGATAATTACGTGTAATATACTTGTGATCATAACTAAATGTAGAGATGACTAGAACTAAACGTATAGATGACCAAAACTGATTATACCTTAAACCTAGAGGTGGCAATTAGGTGGATTCGAAGGCGTTTGGGTTGAGTCATTTTGGGTTCGGGATTTTTAGAGTTCAGGTCAATTCAAGCTCGAGCTTATTTAGGTTTAGGTCTCTTTGGGTTTAAGTATTTCAAGTTTGGGTTTGTTCGAGTTTGAGCCTATTCCAATTCAAGTCTATTCGAGTTTAGGCTTTTCCAAGTTTGGGCTCCAGTTCAAGTTTGATTTGGGTTAGGATTCAAGTATGGTTTACATCATTTTTAATTTATATTAAATGTAATCACTTTAACATTTTTTAATTCTAAGCCCAAGCCTGAATTTAGCCTGGCCTGGCCCAAACAATCTTAGATAGATTCCATTGGCCCAACTGCAGCTCCATAAAATTTTAAATTTTAAATTTAAGGCTAATTTGGCTTAGCTTACTCGTTTAGGCATGAATCATTATTCATAATATTAAAAGTTATTTTTATATTAATATTTACATATTTTATAATTAAATTTAAATAAAAATATTTTATTTTATTTAAAAATATTATTTCGAGTTGAGTCTACCTAGAACTTAAATTTGAGACCCTGGTCTGCCGAGTTAGGTGCATTGCCATGCCTTGGACAGGTTTAATTGCTTGTCTAAGTCTAACATATGATTTTTTTTCCATATTTGATATGGTATTATCTATTATGGCTTTCATATTTACCTTATTACTTTGCTATATTATTATCAAATTCTAATTATCACTACTTAAAATAACAATAATAAAATAAGAATAACATTCAAAGAAGCACTTAAAGTTTTACTACTACCATACATAAACTCTCAATATTCAATGAGTTTAACTAATTAAATTAAAAAATGTGATAAATGGATGATATACATTATTGGCAATGTTTTCAAATCTCATAATATGATTTACTTTTTGATAAACTATTATTTTATTATATATAGACCTACTTAAAGGTCAAGTTACTTGGCCAGCTGGGCAGACCTGGCCAAATTAGGCCTAGGCCTAGGTTCTTATATTTTTGTTCCAAGCCATGCTGTCGTGGCCTAGAATAGTGATTTTAAATTAAATACATATATTTTTATTTAAATTTAATTATAAAATATATAATTATTAATAAAAATATTTTTTAATGAGATGAACAATAATTTTATCCTAAACGTGCAGGTCTGGGTATGTTAAATAAAGACCTAGGCTTGGGATTTAAAAAAAAAAAATTCAAGCCATGGCTTGGTTTGACCCATGAACAAGTTTAATCATATATAAAATATAAATTAAGTTTATAATATTTAATTAAATTATTAAAATATTATTAAAATAAAATTGATAATTAAAATTTTTGTTTTATAAAAAATTGTTTAAGTATAATTTCACCATATTTATTTATAGTATTAAATTCGGGTTCAGGTTTAGGTCAGGCTCGAGTTCAGGTTCTTTCAGGTTCGGGTCTTTTTGGGTTTGGTTTCTTCAGAGTTTGGGTTTTTTCGAGTTTAAGCCACTTTAGTTCGAACCATTTAAGGTTTGGGTTTTCTTGGATTCGAGCAATTGACTTTTTGGTCAAATCAAGTTTAGTTCAAGTTTGGGATCGAGTTTTTTGGGTGGGTTTTCAGGTTTGGGTTCATTTCACCACCTTTACCTAAACATCCAAAGCACCTAAATAGTATCAGGTAAGTAAATACTAATTATGCACATTACCAACACAGATGAGATGACAATTAGGTGTAATATACATATGATAATAACTGAATGTACAAATGACCAAAACTGATATGTTTAATTCCAATATATATAAAATACTTAATTCCAATATATATAATAGTAATTCAAAATTTAATATAAAATATTCGTTTATTTTTATTATATAGAATAGATAATATATATTATATGTAATATATAATATATTATATAATTTATATATTTTTTTATTATTTTTATATACTAATTTAGTATTTAATAAAAAATTTTATTATTTTTATTTTTATATAATAATTTAGGATTAATTAAAATTAAAGTTTTTATTTTTATTATTTTTAAATAGTAATTCAAGAATTAACATAAAATATTTTTAATCTTTTATTATTTATAAATATTATTTTCAATATATATAATTTTTATATATATATATATATAAATGGGGAGGTTCAGTTCCCACCAAAGGAATCGACCCTTCACATTAGATTTGGCAACAATAGCCAAATAAAAAAGCAATGAAATAAAGTGTAAAAAATGAAATTACAATATCTTTATTAATAATTTTAATAAATTTTTTTTATAATTAATTTTTTTGCTTTCACTTTTTTAATAATTTAAATTCCATTTCTTTTTTTGGAATTTTTCCTAACACCAATTTGAAGGTCACTAGGACAAAGCCTCTGTATGATCTATGTCAAATCACTTGAGCATAGTACATCAATCACCATTGCAAAATGAGAAAATCCATTCATTTTATGCATATTACTTAAGTTATTGTATCATAAACAATTTCAAATTTTACGTCCTTTGAATTTCTCCTTTGTTTTTTCTACCATGGTAAGTGGAACATTAAAGGGTAGTATAAAGCACGAAGGAGTAAGAAAGAAATAGCATAGGTGTTTCCAGAGAGGAAATTTCATTGATTTTTTGAGTTCTGGTAAAAAAAAAAAAGGATGACACGATTTAGTAAGTATAGGTTGATTGATCAAACTATCCTTAGCTTTTAAACAAATTATCAAAATAGTGTTAATTTTAAATTATTTACCGGAATACTATTATTTTTGGATGTACAAAATTGCCACGTTGACTAATGTTCTCAATCAAAAATCGCTAGTCAATATAGCAAATCCAACGTGACATCAAGTCAAAAGCCAGTTCAAAGAGGATGCACCACATTGACTGATGATTTCAACATGAATTTGCTAACCACTTTGGAACATCCACACGAAAGAATGACATGGGTTTTAGTTTTTATTATAAGAAAGATAATCAAACAGGAAATCCATGTAGGATTTGCTAAAGTAGATA
>JBBYHL010031064.1:0-10380 GCA_038381835.1 Adansonia madagascariensis
TTATCCTTAATCCATGTATGAATCATTAGCCTAACACATTTCAAGCACATTTACATATTAACTTGCATGAATCATTGCCATTTTCAACATCCATAACATTTTCTTATCACAATGTGTAAAACTTTCTTTGTCTAGACCATTGGTAAAGTTAGCATCCCCATTCATGTTAGGTGCCATGCCCTTGTATATTTGTTGTCTTCTCCTTGTCAAAATGCATGTTTGATGGCTGTCAAAGCTAATTTTCAAAACCCCTTAAGCCAAGGATGTTCGCCTCAACCAATAAGGATTAACATGGGCTTAGCATTTTTTTTAAAGTTAGCAAAATATCTTGGGGAAAATTAGTTTTTCAGATCTGGAATCCTGGTTAAACAAGCTCAAATCTTCTAATTTTGCAACGAAAATGGCGTTACACTTGTTCCCGAAATGTTCATGCCTTGTTTTTGAGTTGAAACCTAAAGTGGTATGATCAACGGGCTATTTTATCGTCCCAAAATACTCTGGGGCTGTGCAAATGAGTTCGTGACACTCGTGCCACTCTTTTCTTTCAGTCATAGACGTTCGAATGTCAATGACTTGAGTTTGGACCCATAAACATAAAGAAAATAAGAAATATCCTCTGCTTTACTTTGTCCCCGGCTGGCAACATCACTGTTACAAATTGAAAAATCACTTTAAAATCCTAAACCATTTTCATGAATTTTTTGATAATTTTTTCTGAAAGTGTATCAAAATACCTTTAAAACGAGGTCTTGTTCATCCCCAGATCAGTCCGGATGAGAGAGTTATGATTTTTCAAATCCAAACTATCCAGAACCTCTGGAATCCAAACACGTATTCTGGTTGGGTCGTTCAGACTCACTAAATGATTTTTCCAAATTTTTCAAACATTTTTCCTAAAATATTCATGAAATCCCCTTTTTTGAAAGGTATCGCTTGCAATTTTTTGATACCAAATGAGTTCGAGGTGTTTTTTCAAATTTTGACACACCTTGTCCCTTATATGCTCTGCCAGTTGCTCAATCAGTCCAAACTTGAAAATTTATTCCCCCAGAAAATGACCTTTTACGATATGGGGAATATTTTTAGATTGACCCTCGTCGAGTTAGCTTTCTAATGATATCTTGTCCACCCCCTAAATCCTTCAAACTGATTTAGAATAAATTTGGGAAGTAGGATAGCGCGATGCTGTCCCCTATTTTTGGTTATGGTCAAAATTGAGTTATTTTCCCGAATTTCGTCTCGAGACATTCAAATGTCTCCGTATCACTCCGATCAGACTCGAGAACATGCTTTGACCTCCCATAGACTCGTATCAAGGTAGAAACACATTTTACATCTTTACCATCCTCATTCACAATAAATTCTTTCACCAAAAGTCATCGAAATGCTCACCTATCTTCTAAATCACAAGGGTTTGTCAACTTAATTTTTCTAACTCGACTTCATCAAAGAGTGTCGGACGTGTCACTCTTGGCGATACTCCAACCCTGACCATCCGAGGGGATACTCTAACCCCGCTTTTCAAAATTATCAAGATTTAAAAATTCCCCTTTGTCAAAATTATTTGTCATCCACGGGAATACTCTAACCCCACCTTTCCGAAGGGATACTCCAACCCTATCTTTCAATTATAATTAATTTTTTTCTTTTCTCGGACCCCCATGAAATGTCAAACAAACCTTGTTTAATCAAGAAAACCAGATGTGTCTCAAAAATTATCGACTCGGTTATTCCTAAATAATCGATGCCAATTGCGAGATAAATTCCAATAGTCCATTCCTTTTCTTTATCATTGTATTGAATGATCTATGTTATGTTACTTCATTTATTGCCTTACTAACATGATTTTTTTTTTGCCGATTATTTGCATTCATGTTTTCAAAATATTTCAAATAAAATTAAAAGTAATGTTCCGCATGGGTATCTCTCCAGTGCCTAAAGTAGAACATTCCATTTTTAAAGTAAAATCCAAAGGTCATTTTATTAAAAATCTCTATATTCCCCATCTCTGTGGGGCGTATATGAGATTAAATCTTTTTCATCAAAACCTGGATTTGTATTTCTATAAGATTCATGCATTAAAAAGGGTTATATCGAAATAGTGAGAAGTTAAGATTGGAAGAATCGAAACTGAGATAAGAGATAGCTCGTAAGGTACCAATTTCGGGTGTTGTAACGAGGTTCGTACCTCATCGTGCGTAACCAACTCCCAAACCTAATAACGAATCTTTATACTATGTAGACCGTGGGATTGATGTTTTGAGTTTCGTAACTCAAAACATAGATTTCAATAGGTATCCGATCATGCCTAGCTCTAAATGATCGGTGGTGACTCCAAGCGTTGGCCATTTCGTGATGGTCATCCGAGACCAATAAGATGAGCAATTCATCTTATGGTCCCTTTTACTATACGATAAGTCGAGAATCTATATATTCTCGTTCTCATCACATCGCCAAAGAAAAGTCTCAGTCAAAAAGACATTTCCAAGTCAAGAAAATATTTTAAGTAGTACTCCCTCATAGATCCACGAGGATCCACCCCGAGGTACATTGCGATAGCTTAGCGACTCCATTGGGGATAGTATAGAGAGTTAGGCTAATAACTAGCCGTGGCTTGCTAGGTTCCTAGTTCTTTCGATCTTCAGTCATTATTTAACCATGACCCCTTTTTTTGTTTTGTCAACTAATCTTTTGCTTGACATGATTGTTAGGATTATCTTATTTTTGAATAATCATCAGTTTAATAAAAATGGTAATATGAAAGTAAACAAAAGGTTTGATCATTTCTCCATCACACACCGCCCACTTGCATGTGCATTAGTGTCCCACCAAACTCCATAGCGTTGTTACAACCCAATCATTAGGAGGAAGTGAGCTATCCGCCTTTATGGGTAACCCTCTGCATAGGCATGGCAATAACTTCCCAGATGTAAATTACCTATGTCTCTCATGAGTAACCCTCCAATTTGCATAGGGAAATACATCCAATGGATCAAAACCGTTTTGCCAAACCCACAATGGGTCTAGGATCGGGGTCCCTTAACTATCTTTACTGAATGGAGGAGCAATTCAGATACCTATTTAGGCGTCAACTTAAACCTCATATAGTGAGCCCTACGAGCTAAATGATGTCAAACCATATCGAAACGCTGCTAGAATACTTGGAGAATAAGGTCACTCAGGGAAACATTCCTAACCTTTACTCTTAATTACCATAATTATGTAGGTGACAGTGAGTACACAATTGTCACCCACATCTACATTTTTATCATTTATCAAGGCATGCCGTTGTGCCGCTCAAATGATGGCTATCCTTTGTACAAATAAATAACGGTAAACAAAACCCATCATTCACAACGTCTTATACTATAAGCCGTTATGCTGTCCGAGTCATGGCTTAACGCTCATCCGCACTAGTGGTGATAAATGAATGTTACTACTAGTCGGTTATTTTTCCATCAAAACAAGATATTGCATCACCTCATAAAGGGCAGATCGCATCCTGGTATGTTGAAATGCTGCCTATTTCTCATCTCACCACCTTGGTTGAGACATGTTATGATTTTTTTTTTTTGTTATGATGTTCTTAAATTCTTTATTTCCTTACATTTGTCTCCTATATATTCCACTAACTTATTTTCCCTTTGTTTGTGTTTTAATGCATGCATCATTTCATCAAAACCATCGTGACTATCATCATTTTAGGATAACTGTTCTAGTTCGGTGTTCAGCAAGGGGCATCATTTATGGAACAATAGTTTATCTCCACTATCGAGTCCTTTGAAAATGTCAAAACATGGTCGAAGGTTGCCAATGCCAAGACGGGGACATCCTAAAGCCTGACTATGTCTCAGAAATGCATGAAAAGGTCAAGGTCAGATTTCATCAGAATGATTGTCGGGAATTAAGGCATATTTGGGACAGTTGGGGTAACAATGAGAAAGAAGCCTTCACTAAAAAGTATAGGGACATAGCTCTCTTACTCTGAGTTCAATTGGATGATGGCTTGTTGAAAGTAGTGACACAGTTTTGGAATCCGACCTACCGATGTTTCACTTCAAACAACAAGATTTAGTCCCAACCATTGATGAGTACACAGCCCTGCTCAACATAGAAAAGGGCAAAGTCAGACCAGATTTACTGCAAAGTGCTAACACCTCCTCCGTTCAAGAAGAGGTTGAGGCAAATTCTTGAGCCATAAAAGCATGGGTTGATAGTCACGTCAAAGTAAAAGGGAGCAGTGAATGCATTTTTTGGGCCAGCTTAAAAGAGAGCATGGTAAATCTTTCTGATCAAAAGAAAGCTTAAGATGTTTATGCTCTGGTAATCTACGGGCTCCTTATATTCCCAAAGACTTTTGGTTATATAAAGGCAACAGTCATAGATTTTTTTCCTCACTTATGTTGCAACATCAACCCTGCTTCCGCCATTATCGCCAAAACCATCCGCACCCTCAGCTTTTATAAAATAACGGGAACAGGAAGGTTTATCAGGTGTGCCCCATTGCTCCAGATATGGCTCCTAGGTCATCTTTGTGTTAGGAAAGGAAGAGTCAAGCAAAGTGTCTTCTTTAAGATTAGTCCTCTTTCCATAGCATTAGAGGAAGAATGTCATCAAGATAAGACAGAAAACCATTGGGTCGAGGAATTACGAAATGTCAAGGAGGAAGAAATCATGTGGAGAGCTCCATGGGTGTTCCCTCAGTTGATTATGTACAGATATGGAGACTACACTTGCGTATTACTCTTGGGATTATGGGGAAATACCAGTTATGCACCTTTATTGGCATTGCGTCAGTTCCTATGCCAGCAATTCATTATGTTCTGTGAAGACTTGGGACATTGGGATTTCAAATACGGAGAGCCCAATTATAAAGTATAAGTCCAGCTAGCTTTCCAAGCCTAGAAGAAGGTCCATTGTATGGAAAGATACTGGAGATGAAGCCCCACCATGCCTAGATACGAAAAATGGAGACTCCATTGTATTAATGATTCATTGCCACCACCCAACTCTGGGATACTACAAATCCCAATGAAAAAACTACCTTCTAAGATCGAGCTACTTAGGAGGGAGTTCGAGCGAGAAAAAGCATCCTTTGCCACAAAAATCTCTCGACCTAAGGAGGAAAAGGGCTAGCTAGAGATGGATATCTATCTTAGGAGCGGTGAAATGGATTGAGTCATTAAAAATAGGGATTGCTTCAAAGATGACCTTGAAAGCCTGACCAAGGATTATGTGACACTCCGAAAAGCTAACAAGTCCTAACGTATTGGCAAGACATCAGTCAAATAGGAAGTGAAAGTTGACACTTTCAATTGCAAGTTGAATCGATAAAAAGAGGAAGTTAGAACCAGTAAAGAAAAGTTCATGAGGGCACGTGCTCTTGCTTCCACTTACCAATGAAGGAATCAAAGACTCAAGGCCCAAATGCGAGATACAAAAGCCACCAAGGTAGAAAATAAAGCCCTTATTCACATAATCTAGGAATTAGAACAGTCTCTTCAGGATCATCAAGTTCATATCAATGAACTAACAAGGGCTTTTGAGCAACGTGAACTAGATTGGCAAGCGACAATTGACCAAGCACGTCTGAACTACTAAGAACAACATCAGCACCTCACTGAACAGGTTCAGATGGCTCAACGAGAGGCGAATGACATGATTAAAGTAGCTCGATCCATAAGCCGAGACATCGCACCTGTTGGAGATCGTGAGCAATGACTTTTGAGTTTTCTTGATTGTGTGATTACATAATGTAATCATGTTAGGTACTTTCAGATGTAATCATGTCATAACAAAAAAAAACCTTTTTGTGACTCTATGAATGATGTTATTGATGAAGCTATTCCAAGAATCAATTATCTCTAATGCATATCCACATTTAATTTCACCATTTTTCATTGCACTTGCATCAATCATTCATTATCTTAACTCATCATTGCATCATAAATGCTCATCATTAAATATATATTTTTTAAAAAAGTTTAATACGAGAATTGGGCCATTTAAGTGTAAGGGATTCCGAGGTCAATCAAGAACATGAAACCTTACATCACACACCGCTACAACACATGATGCCGTAAGCAAATCATGGAGAGTGATCATGAA
Source organism: Adansonia madagascariensis (assembly GCA_038381835.1). Taxonomy (NCBI): domain Eukaryota; kingdom Viridiplantae; phylum Streptophyta; class Magnoliopsida; order Malvales; family Malvaceae; genus Adansonia; species Adansonia madagascariensis. The sequence continues at coordinate 6,109 of JBBYHL010031064.1, forward strand.
GCTCATATTGAGCGACTTGAGCTAATGGTCAAGGAATCACAGGACCAGATGCTTCATCAGCAATACAAAATGCAAAATCAAACCGCAAAACTTATGGAACTAATAACTGCCTCAATGAAAGAAAAAAGGCAGGCCAGCACTACTGAAATAAGGAATGATCCTCCCAATGTTAAAAATCCCCCTGCCAATAATCTAGAACCTACCAAAAAGGGAACTAGACAAGAACAATGGCCTGCTCCTACACCTGCCGCTCAGGCTTCGCCAGTCATCTACCTTAATCCCATTGTGGTAGGTCAATTCATTCCCTGTACTTAAGGGGTGAATGCAAGAGTCTCATCAGCAGATCTGATAACCCTTGACCATAAGGAACCAGAAAAGATAGAAGGTCAAAAGTCCACCATGACTGTAGTAGAAGTGAATAAGTTCCAGCTACTAGAAAAATGCCTCCAAGCTATCGAGGGAAGTGACAAGTTTGGAGCTCTTGATGCACAATCGCTGTCTTTAGTGTTCAACCTTGTCATTCCCCCAAAGTTTAAAGTCCCAGAGTTTGAGAAGTTTAATGGAACCACTGACCCTTCTATCCATCTCTAAATGTACCTATGAAAGATAGCCAGGTACGAGAAAGATGAAAAGCTCCTCCTCCATTACTTCTAACAAAGCCTCATTGCGGTAGCAACTCGGTGATATATTGAGCTAGACAATGTGAAAATCTAATCATGGGTTGACTTGGCTAAGGCCTTTCTGAATCAATACCAGCACGTGTCGGATTGGGCACTGGATTGACTTTCCTTGATGAATTTTAAGAAGAAATCCACTAAAAGCTTCAGGCAATACTCCTAAAGGTGCAGAAAGGAAGCAACCCTAGTCCAGCGTCCCCATACAGAAAAAGAGATGATAGTCACTTTCATCCATACCTTACGCACTCTTTATTATGAAAAGCTTGTAGGAAATGCCACCAAGAAATTCACAAACCTAGTCCTCTATAGAGAAATGATTGACGCAACCATTAAGAGTGGTAGAATGTCAGTTGGGGAAATGTTCAGATCAAGCAAAAAGCCTATTGCCAGTAAAAAAAAGGAATGAGAGGCCAATGCCATTAGTTATGCTTACTCATCTCAGCCAAAATGGCATCAAATACTCGACCCTCACTACCCAAGCACGTTGTATTCTCGCCCTATCACTATACCCCCTCAACCAATTAATGCCATAACCTACAACCCATCCTTTGCAACCCCATCCAACCCACCACAAAGCTACCCTCCATAAGTTCACCAAAGTACCAATCGAGCAACCAATAATGCACTTGGCAATCGAGGTGCAAATTAACAAAGATAACATTTTGATCCGATCCCTATGACCTATAAAGAGCTCTACCAGACCTTGCTCCAAAATCATTTAGTGGCCCCAATTTATGTCCCAGAAAAGAAGCCACCATACCCGCAATGGTACAACCCTAATGCCCACGTGAATACCATGTTGGGGCAGCATGGCATGACATTGAGAGCTGCATATCTTTCAAACGAAATGTGCAAAATCTAGTTAACTCAAAAGTCTTATAGTTTGGGATGAACCAGGGACCAAATATTACCGCCAATCCTTTACTGAACCATACTGAGCCAGTTGCAAACATGATTGACATTAAGAATAAATATGAAGTAAAAGCAAGCATAGAGGATGGAAGGGTGCCAATCCTCTTGGTCTGGCAAGCATTAATTCAAGTCGGGCTGCTCAATGCAACAAAAAAATTGGAAGACAATCCTGACAACTATTGTAACTTCCACACAGTTATAGGTCATACCTTACAAACATGCAGGGAGTTTAGGTCCATGGTTTAAAGAATGATAAATGAAGGTCAGATAGAATTCTATCATGAGATCACACCTACTGTTGAATCTATCAATATGATAGGAGATGAAACCATGCAGCCACCTTACGGAAGAAATCGACCCTTCATTCTTTATGGCAAGTCAAGTCCCAAGGTCAGTTCTTCGACACCTACACCAAAGTTGGTTGTGGAAGTACCTAAACCATTCCCGTATAAAAGCAATAAAGCTGTTCCATGAAAATATAAGAATCAGGTAGTGATGATCGGAGAACTAACTCCCTCAACTACTGCAATGAAACTATTAGGAGTTAGTCATCTAACTCGTAGCGATAGGTGTTACACTCCCCCAGCTCAAGAAAAATAAAAGGTTGATGCATTTCCAAGCACCAGTACCATTTAGGCCCAAGCAAAAAATTTTGAGCCTGATAAAGTCAGGAAAGCAGTAAGTGAAAGAGAAGCCACAGAGTTTCTCAAGTTTATTACGCACAATGAATACTGCATTATAGACTAGTTAAGCTAACAACCCATAAAAATTTTATGCTATCTCTGCTTCTTAATTCAGAGGTTCACCGAAATGCATTACTGGAAGTACTAAACGAAGCATATGTGCCCTTGGACGTCCCCGTGGACAAGTTGGATCGACTAGTGAACAACATCATGGCCAATAATTATATCTCTGTCATTGATGATGAGATCCCACCCGGAGGTAGGGGTAGTTATAAAGATATGCATATCACTACACATTGCAAGGGACACATTTTACCCAAAGCACTCATAGACAATGGGTCAGCCCTTAATGTTATGCCTATGACTACATTAAGCGAACTCCCCATCGATTAGTCTAATATCAAGAGTAGCCACACCATAGTCTGAGCTTTTGATAGAACATGTCACGGAGTAATTCGAAATATCACAATACAGCTTCAGATAGGTGCATGTTATGAAGTTAACTTCCAAGTTATGGATATTAGTCTTTCTTATAATTGCCTATTAGGAAGGCCATGGATACACTCCGCTGAAGCTATCCCATCCCATCTTCTCTCCATCAAAAGCTCAAATTTGTGATAGATGACAAAGTAGTCACCATTAGAATTAAAAAAGAAATGATTGCCATTGCTTTCACTAAGGATATCTACATAAAGCCTAATGAAGATGCACCGGATTCATCATTTTAATCTTTTGAGTTCGTTAATGCAATATTTATGGGAGAAGGATCACCAATAGTTAAACCCCATCTATCAAAGAGCACCTATTTGAGTTTAAAAATGACCATTGGCAAAGGTTCTCGTGCCATAAAAGGGCTCGCTAAGAATTTGTAAGGGATGGCCCAAGCCTTACAGGTCATCACTTAAACCAACAAAAGGGGCTTAGGATTCAAGGCCAATACACACTCAAGAAAGCAGCAAGAAAAGAGGATCTATAACTAGAAGATGACACAATCATTGAATCGAGAGAAAGAATCAAAGCCGACAATGTTTTCATCTTTCCATGAGATATTTCGCTTGGAAGGACGAATCGATCTAAACTAACCAGAAGAGTAAAAGGCAAAAAATGTCTCGGTCATCTTGAACAGAACACTTAACAACCTTTATCTCTAAGATACCAAGCCATAAAGTGATGTCCTTCCACTAAGATTTAATTTTGATGATAGGGTTATGACAGAAATCCCTGCACTTTTCCTGTCCCTTTCATATAACGTTAAGAAATGAAAACCTATCTGCCCTCGCTCAAAGGCAAATAGGTGTCCTATGTAAGGGGCATTTTTTTATCAAACATTATCAATGAAATGACTTTTGCATATATCATTCCATATTGTGTATCACTTTTTAACCTTCTTGTCTCCATTACTCTTTTGCCCTTATTTTTACCCAAATCCCTTAGTTGTGTGTGTGCCTTTTACAATGTTTATTTCTTTGCCCTTTCAGGTGTCCTGACGATAGTGACATGGATGTGTTTGATGGGTCTTTGAAGATCGATTTTGAATAATTAATTTGCACTAGTGAAGTTGATCCTGAAAAAGATTTTGAATAAAGCTCTGTACCACCAAACTTCATACGATTAGTTGAGCAAGATGAGAAGCAGATCATGCCCTATAAAGACCCAACAGAAGTAATAAATTTGGGTACTTAATAGGATCGAAAAGAGGTTAAAATTAAAACTCAATAAAGTCGATAGCTAGGACCATGTTGATAGACCTATTCCAAGAATATCGAGATGTATTCGCTTGGTCATATCCAAACATGCCTAGACTAGACACTGATATAGTGGTCCATAAGCTTCCCATCAAGCCTGGATGCAAACCAATCTGATAAAAGTTAAAAAGGATAAAGCTAGAAATGATCCTCAAAATTAAAGAAGAAGTTAAGAAGTAGTTTGATGCAGGGTTTATTGGAGTAGCCAAATATCCAGAATAGGTTGCCAATATAGTCCCAGTCCTAAATAAAGAT
>JBBYHL010031085.1:0-34903 GCA_038381835.1 Adansonia madagascariensis
TTCATTATTAAAGTTTTTGATTTATAAAAAATTATTTAATTATAATTTCTTCATATTTATTTTTAGTATTAAATTCAAGTTCGGGTTCAGGTCGGGCTCGGGTTTAGGTTTTTTTGGGTTTGGGTCATTTCGGGTTCGGGTTCTTTCGGGCTCGGGTCATTTCGGGTTCAAGCTATTTCGGGTTCGGGCCATTCAGGTTCGAATTTTTTCGGGTTCGGGCTGTTGACTTTTTGGTCAAATTGAGTTCAGTTCGGGTTCGGGCTCAGATTTTTTCGGACGGGTTTTCGGGTTCGGGTTCATTTTGCCACCTCTATCTATGGATACTAGAATTTAGGCCAAATTATAGTGGGTACCTATATTAGGGTTGACACCTTATATGGCTTTTATGGAATTAATAAAAGAATTATTTTAATTAAAAAATTAAAATTAGGGTTGCCTCATTACCTTTTATAAATAATAGGCTTATGCCTAGGGTTTTTTCTTAAACTTTGGTGCCACATCTAGATGTTTTTAATTATAATATCTCGTGATTCTAAACCTGGTGGCACAAGGTGGTCATTAAGGAGATTCAAGTCATATGAATTTGGAGTTGATTGAGATAAGAGTGCCCATGCACTCTACCATTCGGGAATTGGAGAATAGTGGAGAAGGCTAGTTGATTGAAGCTTTCACACGAATCTAGGAATTCTTGGATGGCATCTTAAGATCTATAATAAGTTAACTGATTAAGATGGTTTTATTGTATATAAAAACACAATTTAGTAAAATAGGATTAAAAGTTTTTTGAAAATTCCACTGCACATCTGATCAGTTTTTCCTACACCATATCATTATGAACATTTTCTTATTTCTAGGGATTAGGTGGTCGAGATGAATCACTAATTCGACTAAACGCTAAATAGTCATTATGAAACGACTATTTATTTGGAATTTCCACCAATTTTTTTGGGCTAGGTGAAATTGGTCACAAATAAGAATTCATATTTTGAGGATTACGAAACCCTAGAATACCAACTCTAAGTTTCACGATTGTACTAGAGATCATAGAAAAAGGTCCAAAAGTCAATTGCAATCACAAGTAAAGATCAACCCTCTAATGATGCCCGAAAATGTGTACCTTATTAATTACATGTTAACTTGAATTTTAATTTCTATCCTGTTTCAACATGTGGCATTTAATTGTTATTACCAAAATAATATTTTATGAAACCAATTTATTATTCCATATTGAGAAAATTGGGTTTTTGAAATTTTTAAAAATTGAAATCTCTTACGCACCCTACTGAAATACCTGTGGAACACGTAAGCTTTTATCATTCTCTTTTGTACTCCACTGGAAAACTAGAGGAACACAAAAGGTTTTAAAAATTAAAATATATCTACACCCTGCTAGATGACAAAAGGAATGAGAAAGGTTTTATTTTTTCAAAATCTATAAAAGTCTTGATCTTCAATTTAAAAAGGATACCTTGTTATTAAAATAGTTAGCATAACCTCTTTCATATGCTGGGAGAAATTCTAACGTAACATTTTAACATTGGAGACATTGCCTTAATTTGAAAAAATTCCAATTTTATATAAATAATTATATAAAAATTCCTTAAGATCCGATTTAAATGAAATGTATTAAACTTAACTCTAAAGATCCTAATTTGGTTGAAATAACCAACATGTCCTCTAAAGTGCACCTTTGATGTGAAAGTATCCCAGTGATCTTAAAGGACTTAGTTTTAAAATAAATTAATGAAATGTCCTTGAGGCTTACCTTTGACATATAGGTATCCGAGTCCCCTTAAAATGTTCTATAAACTTATAGACAAATGAACCTATTCCTACTGTGTACCTTTGGCGTAGAAGCATCTCGGTGATCACATAAGACTTGGTTCGAATGTAAATTGCTAAAATATCCCTAAGGTCTACCTTTGACATAGAAGTATCCTAGTAACCCTAAAGGACTTGATGACATCATAAACAAAAGAACCTATTCCTATTGTACACCTTCAAAATATAAGTATCCCGGTGATCACATAAGACTCTTTTCTAAAAAAATTACCAAAATGCCATTAGGGTATACCTTCGATATGAAAGTATCCAAGTAACCCTAAAAAACTTGGTAAAAATTATGAACCTATCGTAAATTCACACTATTGGCATAAAAATATCCCGATGACTACCTAGGACTCGGTTTCAAGGAAAAGTACCAAAATGCCTCTGGGGTATACCTTCAATGTGAAAGTATCCCAATAACCTAAAGGCCATGAAACACTTAGTGATAATGATTTTTACCCTCAATGGGTAGTTTGGATATCAAAGGTGACCCAAAATGCAAAACGGCAATTAAGTCCCTAAATTTTTCCAAAATTGTATTTCATACCCTAATGAAAAACCGAAAGCATACGAAAGATTTTAATATTTTTAACACACCACTAAAGGACTAGTGGAATACTAGAAATATTCTAAAATATTTTAGATGGATGATTTTATGTTAGAGATGACTATTTTAACCAAAAAATCTAGATTTTCCTAATGGTCCCTAAACTTTTCTAAATTTGTAAATTAGCCCCTATATAATTAAAATATAAAATTAAACACCAAATAAATTAAAATAATTACAAAAAATCACATACAAAATTCACAAGCAAAGTTTAGCTACTTTTCTTTGGCCTAAAAATTTTTCAATATTTATACAAAAGTCTCTATATTTTTTTATATTTACATATTGGTTCTTACCTGTTATGTATTTACAAAATAACATCAAAAACATCATAATATCAACCCATCACACTTTGTTAGGTTTGGCCAACATGGATTTACCCATCAATGGCCTTCAAAATTTTTGAAAAATTTATTATTTAGTCCCTGCAATTATCAAAGATCAGAAAATAACATAAATTATCATAAAAATAACAACCAAAAACCATAAAAGCTTCCATGATTTTTGCCCATCATAAAAAAACACAAGAAACAATTTTTTTCAACACAACAATCATATATCCTTTTTCTATTAAGTTTATCTCAATAGGAACATGTAAAAAATCATGAAAAATAAGCCGAAAAGCATATTTTAACAACACATTATCACGAAAACACCATGGAAAGTAGTATTAAAATAGACATATACGTGATAAATCAACATCATATTGTAAAGATCAACATAATATCATCACAAACAAGTTTCATAAAAAAAGCTATTATCAAGAATAATCAAACATAACCATTAAAACAAAAAAAAATGTTTCATAGAAACATACTTCACCTTTCATTGTGAAACCAAATTCATGAGCGTAAGTATTGATTTGGCTCACCAAAAAGAAGAAAAATGCATGAAAACCAATAAAACTTGAAGCTTGGTAGAAGAGATTTTACCTTGGAAAGCTTTAAAACTTAAGAAAACTTAATTTTTTTTGTGTTTTTTCCCTTCCCTTTTGTTAAGCCAAAAGAAACCTCTCAAAATGTCTAAGGGATCCAAAAAATCCCTTGGCTAAAATCTTATTTTTTTAATTAATTTCTTTTTTCATTTTATTTGCACCAAAAGTTGAGATGCATTTAAGTGACATAAAATTAGTGGTCATTCAACATATTTTCTCGTGATTATGTGGATAATATTAACTAATGGATAATTAGAAACCAACTAAATTGGTTAAAGGAAAAGTTGGAAATTTACTACACTAGTTTCCATAAAACTAGTAGAAAAAATCCATAATTAAAATAAAATTAAAATGATAATAAATATGTAAAAATTAAAATTAAAATTAAAAATTAAAAATTAAAAATTAAAAATTATAAACAAAATTTAAAAAATGAAGTAATGAAAAAAATATTGATTGGAAATCCAAAACTCATAAAATTATACAAGAAAAATCCTTATAGAAGAAAATCGGTATATATAAAAAAATTCAAAGCACATAAAATAATTTGAATTTTCAAAACCTAATTAAGTATAGATTTTGAAAAACATATTTGATGAATTTTAAAAATTATAAACTCAAAAAATCCAACTGAGTAAGTTTTACGGGGTAAAAAACTTCATATTTTGGAAATAAGAAAAATCTACAAAATGGATTGGAATTTTTCAAAACTAATTCTATGGTTATTTAATGAAAATATTTAAAGAATTTTGAAGTCTGCAGCTTGAAAAAATTCTACAAAAAATTTTACAAATGAAGGAAAGCTCGTAGTTTGGAACCGAGAAAATTTTAAAAAATACATTGAAACTTATATAACATGGGTTAAATACAAAATACTAATTATTAAAAATGAAAAAGGTGAAATTCTTAAATCTGGAATAAATTTAACTAGGAAAGATTTCACGAGCATATACTTGCGATATTATGAAAAATTTAAAATTAATTAACAAAATCAATAATTTGACACTCGTAGTAGAAAATGCCAATATGTATTTTTTTTCTTGAATATTTTTGAATTTTTAAAGTGCATATTGGCATAAATACTACACCAATGTTGATAAAAATAAATGATGGTCAACTTTCCAAGTTCCTTAAAAAAAATCTCGAAAAATTTTTAAAAATTGAAAATTTGTTTGTGATATCGTTTACAAAAAAAGTTTTGAAAATCTGACAAGAAAATTTTTAAACACAAAATTTTCTCTTAAATATTCATTCTTTATATCCAAGATGATCTTTTAATGGCACTTTTCTGTCACATGCCAATAGGGCCATTTATATGTGATAAAATAAGTTACAAAAATGTGTAAACTACCCGACAGAGGTCGACTCTATTGGCATGACGGCTATATTCTTTCTCTTGGATAATTAGGAGTACTAAAAAAGAGATCTGGATAAAATTAAGTGTCTACAGTATATTGGTCCAATATAATCAGACCATAAAGTTGGAGAAGAAGTAAGAAAAATACCTAGTTCTTTAACACACTTCGAATCTAACAAAGTTCAACTGCTGTATTAGCTAATACTTTATATTTAGCTTCGCTACTAGATCAAGACACTGTGATTGTTTACAAGAGCTCCAAGTAATCAAGTTATAGCTAAGAAAATTCCATATCCATTGGTAGAACGCCTATCGTCAGGGTAGCCAACCCAGTCTGCATCAACAAAAGCATTAAGACTACTAGATATGTCTTATTGAAAAGCAACCCATAAGAAATTGTATACTTTAAATACCTTTTGATCCATTTCAGAGCTATCTAGTGAGCAAGAGTAGAAGAATGTATAAATTGGCAAACTTTTTTCATAGCAAATGATATATTCAGTTTAGTGAAAATGAGATTTTGTAAGGCTCCCACAACAATCCTACATTTAGCACCAAATTTGGATAATTTTTTCGATAAAGCCATAGGAGAAGATATTGGTTTGGTTAGCTACATTTTTTTCACCTCAAAAGATCAAAGATGTATTCACTTTGAGAAATAAATAAATCTAACCCTTGCCAAGAAGCTTTAATGCCCAAGAATTAATGCAGAGGCCCTAAATCAATGATAGCAAACTCAATAGCAAGAGATTAATAATCAGTGAAATGTTGTCGTTATGTGAATCGATAATCAAAATATCATCAACATAAAATGAACACATAAATGCAAAGGGAATGCTAATGACAAACAAATAGGCTATAATCTGTTTTGCAAGCAACAATCTCTAATTCACGCTATTGACTTAAGTGAGAAAACCATGCTTGAGGTGTATGTTTAAGTCCCTATAAAGACTTATGCAATTTGCAAACGTGTGATGGTATTCAGGATGAATAAAACTAAGTGGTTGTTGCATAACATCTTTTTTAAGAGTACCATGTAAAAAAGTATTTTGTAATCAATTTGATGAATGGGCCAATCTTTTGAGATAACAATAGACAAGACAACCTAATTAGTAACTACTTTACTACAGGACTAAAAATATTTCCATAATCTAAACTTTTTTATTGGTGAAAGCCTTTTGCAATTAACCTAGCTTTGTCCCTTTCAATGGTTTTATCTACTATTCTTTTGATCTTAGAAACCCATTTACAACCTACAATATTTATACCAGGCTGATAAGGAATGAGTGACCATGTTCCATTACGCATAAATGCGTCAAATTCTAAATTCATGGCTTATTTCTATTTAGAAAATTTAAAAGCTTGCGAATAACATGTTGGTTTTAGCTTATTATTTTTACAAAATGCTGTAGGAAGAGAATAACGTATCATACCTCGATAAATTATTTTGGTTTGACAATATTATTACTCAATCAAGTTTGTAGTGACGTATATGGCCTAAAGGTTATATTGGTTGTGGATCAAGTTACACTTCTTGCATCAGTAATGGCATAGTTATGGATGAAGTTTCATTTTGAAGGGAAAAGATAAGTTATCTAGTGATTGGGAGGGTAGGAAAGATAAGGGTATGTGGTTAGATATTAAGTTATTAAAAGTGTCTAAGGTAGAATGAACTTGATTGGATGTGGAATCTATTGTTAATGGAGGGTTAAGAGTAGAAAAGACAATTAGAGATAAGGTACTTGAACTTTGGGTACTGTAGACGCTTAATTTCATTCGGGTCTCTTTTTGGATAATCTTAAATATCTGAGATTAAGAACTTAATGGCCACCTTCATTAGGAATGATTTTTTTTTAACAAGACATTTTTAAGACATTTGTAGTCATGTTTAAATGGTCGTTAGTTCAGTGACGAAAAAGAGCCATACTTTGATATCTAATTTCGGATATACAAGACGAATATTTTTTATCAAAATTTTTAAAATTTAAAAATTTCCCATTTTAGGAATTTTTAGTGAATTTTTCATTAAACTTAGGAAGTGGACCGTCATATAATTGTACCGATACTTGTATGGTATTTATGCTGATATGTATTCTGAAAAATCAAAAATATTCAAGGAAAAAGTCATATTGGCATTTTATACCATAGGGAGTTAGGTTGTCCATTTTTGTGACTAATTTTGAATTTTTCATAGTATTGCGAGTTTTATACTCATAAAATTTTTCCTGGTAAAATTATTTTGGATTCTAGATTTTCATCATTACCATTTTGTAAATTAATAACTAGGATGATATATCTTATTTAATTCATTTTATATAAGTTTTAATGTATTCTTTGAAATGTTCTTGGTTCTAAAATATGAGCTTTCCTTTATTTGTAAAATTTTATGGTGAAATTTTCTCAAGTTTTCAACTTCAAAATTCTTTAAAAATTTTGCGTTTAATTACCATTAAATCAGTTTTTTCAAAATTCATTTTATTTCATAAGTTTTACATTTTCTTCTTGTTTCCAAAATATGAAGTTTTCTACTTCATAATTTTTTAAAAAGATTTTTCTTAGTTTATAATTTTTAAAATTCTTTAAATATTATTATTTAATCCTTATTAAATTAATTTTAAAAAATTTAATTTATTTTATGAGCTTTAGAATTTTTTCTTGTTACCAAGATACGGGTTTTATACTCCATAAATTTTTTCGGTGAGATTTTTTCAAGTTTCTAATTTTTAAATTTATTTAACTATTATTATTTAATTATAGTAAATTAGTTTTCAAAAATTTCGTTTATTTTATGAGTTTTAAAATTTTTTTGTTACCGTGATATGGAGTTTTCTACCCATAAATTTTTTTGGTAGGATTTTTCTAAGTTTATGATTTTCAAAATTCTTCAAATATTATTGTTTAAATCATATTAAATCAGTTTTGAAAATTTTAATTTATTTTATTAGTTTAGTATTTTTTTCGTATATGATAATTTTTTTGACAAGGTTTTTTTCTCGTATAATTTTACGAGGTTTAAAGTTTCAATTATTATTTCATTTCCAAATTTTGTTTATAATTATTAAATTTTTTGTTTTATATTTATTATTATTATTTTAATTTTATTTTAATTTATGATTATTTGGTACTAGTTTCATAGAAACTAGTCTTGTTGATTTATACTTATTCCTAACCAATTTAGTTGGTTTCTAATTACCAATTAGATGGTATTATCTAGGCAATCATGAAAATATTTTTTAGTGACTTTAATTGCTTGTCAAATTAATGCAAGTCTCATCTCTTTATGATAATAATGACAAAAATAATAAATTAAATAAATTAAATTATTTTTTCTTTCTTTTCCCTGGAATTTCGGCCAAGAGGATCACAAAATCCTCTTGGCCAAATCCTCTTGGCCGAATCTCCTTTACCTTTATAAAAAGGGGAGGATTTGTTTTCATGGGAGAGGCTTAAGGAAAAAAGGAAAAAAAAAAAAACCAAAAAAACACTAAAATACATAGATTTTCAAGCTTTTCTAAGGTAAAATTCTTGTAAAATTCTTAATTTTTTCTTATTTTTTGGTTGAATCTTCTTTTTAATGAGCCAAATGAATACTTGAGCTCATGAAATTTGATTCATGTTAAAAGGCCACGTATGATGGCTATGATTAAAGTTTTTTATTTTTGTTGTTTTAGTTAAATTTTTGTTAGAAATAGTTTGATATTCTTTGAGATTATTTGTGTTTGTTGATGTATATATTGTTATTTTCATGAATACATGTTTCCTTAGTATTTTCATGTTGATTTGTTCATTATTTTTATATTTCATGCTTATTCATGTTTGGTAAAAATTGCAACATATATATGTTAATATTTATGAAAATATGTGATGAATAAAATTATTTCTTGCTAAAATACCATGCCTGCAAAATTGTTGAGGGCTGATTTTGTGATGTAGGATTTTATTTAGCTTATTTTGTAAATATTAGAAAGTTTTGGGACTAAAATGCAGAATACATAAATTTTTTGTACCATTTTTGGGTTGGCCATGAGTTTCATGGGCTATTGGAAAACTAATTTTGTTTGTTTTTGAAAATGTTTTACGTGGTTTAACATTTTGGGGGTCATTTTGTAATTTTAAGAAAGTTTAGGAACTAAATTGCAAAATACGTAAAAAAAGTGTCTTATGGCCAAAGGTGCTTGGCTGAATCCTTATGTATATTTTTGCCATGATTTTGTGTTAATTTTCACTTGATTTAATGATTTTTGGTGAGATGTTGTAGTTTTTTTAGGGATTTAAATGTAAATATTAGAAAAGTTTAGGGATTATTTTGTAAAATGTTGAAAAATTTTGTTTCAAGGCCAAGATGTTTGGCCGAATCTTCATGAATATATTTGCTGTGTTTTTAATGTTCACTTTCATATGTTTTATGATTTTTTTAGTGTTTTTTTATGTAGGGACCTAAGTGCAAAATTAGAAAGTTTAAGGACTACATAGCAAATTTTAGTGTTTATGGGTATCATGGTCATTTTTATCACACTGAAATATTTTTATTATTCTTATGGTCTTTTGTAGGGATATAGAAATCTTTAAACCCTTTTGTATTCTCTCGATTTTCCATAAGGTATGATATATAATTTTTAATAGTTTAGGGGCTTAATTGTAAATTTTACATTTTAAGTCAGTTTAGAGATGTTAATTTTGACCTTTAGGGTAGAAAAATCATTTCATCTTTATTTTAGTGTCCTTTAGGATTACTGGGATACTTTAATGTCGAAGGTATACCCTAGGGACATTTTTATAATTTTTCCATCAAGATGTTTTTATGCTAAAGGTGAATTTTTAGGATTTGTATAGTCTTCCTAGATATTTTAAGGTTCATTAGGGTTACCAAGATATTTTCAAGTTAAAGATATACCTTAGGGGCATTTTGATAATTTTGCTAGAATCAAGTCCTTAGTAGTCACCAAAATGCTTTTATACCAAAGATGTGCATTTAGGATAAGTTCAACCTTCCATGATCACTTTCATGCGCTTTAAGATTACCGGGATACTTTTACGTCGAAGATATATTTTAAAGGTATTTTGGTAATTTCATTAGAATCGAGTCCTAGATAGTGGTCAGGATGCTTTTATTTCCAAGATGAGCATTTAGGATAGGTTCAACCTTCCATAATTATTTTCATGTCTTTTAGGATTACCGAAATACTTTCATGTCGAAGGTATACCTTAGGGGTATTTTGGTATTTTTGCATTAGAATTAAGTCTTATGTGATTACTAGGATACTTTCATGCCGAATGTACACATTAGGAATAGATTCATCATTTTAGATTGTTATCGAGTCCTAGGATGTTCTATAAATATTTTCAATAAATATAAATTTTTTTTTTTAGAAAATTAAGCTAATGTCTCTAGGTTAGAATAATACGTAGAATTTCTCCCAAAATATGAGAGAGGTTCTATAAATTTTTTTAATAACAAAATATCCTTTTCAAAATAAAAATCAAGATTTTTATGAATTTTAAAAAATATATAATAAAACCTTTCGCACTTCTCTGGCCCTCCACTGGGGTGCGAAAGATATTTTGAATTTTAAAACCTTTCATGTTCTTTTGGTTTTCCGTTAGGATACAAAGAAGAATGATAAAAAGCTTTCATGTTCCACTAGTCCTCGTATGTAGTACGTAAGAGATTTTGACTTTTAAAATTTTAAAAACCCGATCTTCCTAACATGAAATAATAAATTTATTTCATAAATTATTATTTTGAGAATTTATAATTAAATGCCATACATTGAAACCGAATAAAAATTAAAATTCAAGTTGACATGTGATTAATAAGGTACCAATTTTTGGGCATCACGAGAGGGTCGATCCTTACTTGTGACTGTAACCAACTCTTAGACCCTTTTATATGATCTCTAGTATGATCACAGGCCTCGGCGTTAGTATTTTAGGGTTTCGTAACCCTCAAAATATAAACTTTGATAGGTGACCAATCTCACCTAGCCCAAATAGATTGGTGGCGACTTCAAATAAATAGTCATTTCGTAATGACTATTTAGGGTTAAGTCGAGTAAGTGATTCATTTTGACCACCCAGTCCCTAAAATAAGAAAATGTCGATAATGATATGGCCTATAGAAATAAGAGAATATAAAATAGTTGTAAATTTAACAAATATAGGAGCGAAGGCCATTTAAGTTGAGTTTGGTCAAGATTCCCATCCGGGCCACGTTGCAACAAATTGGCGACTCCACTAGGGGCATCTAAAGAGTTAGGCCTAAAATTAATTACATGTTAACTAAATTTCAATTAGTTCAATTTTAATTGGTATTTAATTTTAAGTTCCCCTTTTTTAAAAAAAAATTATTAATATTTATTTTGCACTAATCTTTTCATGTTTGTTTTTTTATCTTTTAGGGCTTAGGATAGTGGGTTTTATTTTTAATGTTGTGTCATAAAAAGGTAAATTTGTCCCTTTGTACACACTATGCGTATCATGTAGTAGTTTCTCCTCTATCTGGGCTAGCGAAAAGGCTACCAGGTGTAGATTCCTACGTCTGCCCAAGGTGTTAGCTTCATTTGGACATGGAAGACACGCCCACTCGAATTAGACCTATTCCGGCATAAACCCATGATGGATAAGGGTAAGGTACCTCGTTGGTCCTTTCAGGGCTTGAGGAATTCGAAAACCTAATTAAAGGTCTGACATAAACCATATATAGTGAACCATACTAACCTCCCAGTGAAAACCATTCCTAATTTTAGGCGTCACCATAATTAAGGACACATGAAGGGAGAAAGTTATCTCTTTCCCTTTATTTTCATATTTTTATTTTTATTTATTTGGATAATTTTAATATCTTGTTTGAATAATTTGTGTTTTTCACTATTTTAAAATTTATTTACACCTTATTTGAATAATTTGTGATTTTCATTGTCTTGAAATTTTAGTTGAATTCAATATTTCTTAAGAATACTAACTAATTTTTCTCTTTTTCTTCCCCTTTTGGTGCATTTTTCTTTCCTCATATGCATACAGGAATGCTTGCTTTAAAAAGAATCCCAACTTAGATCGATTTTTATTTAACTTTATGATGGAGCTAGTACATGCAGTGATTGTTTCCAAGGAATATGAGGAGGTTTGTTTTCAGTCTGAATTCTACCAGAAAAAGGACAGAGACTGTGTAATGAGAGGTTCTATGTTAGAGCTGCCAAAGATTACACACTTAGACCTTTGCTAGAATAATTTGAAAGAGTTGGCCAAAATATGGGATCAATGGGGAAGTGCAAAGCAAGCCCAATTTACAGAAAAATGGACAGATTGCTCTCTTACTTAAAATACACATGGATAAACAGTTAGTCAGGGCTATGATTGAGTTTTGGGATCCGTCATTTCAATGTTTTTCATTCAATCAGCATGACATGACTCTGACACTGGAAGAGATATCGGTTCTTCTAAGGCTTAGGCTATTGGAGATGAGACCTATCTATTGTAAAGAGCACAATCTGACTAGCTTTCGTAAAAGATTGATTCAAATCTTGGATTGTGATTTCAAATCCGTCCACCATTACTTAAAGCAAAAAAAGAACACCAGTGTCATTTCATGGCAGTATCTATGAAGATATATCCAAGAGTGATCCAACACTGAAAAGGCTCTAGACGTATTTGCTCTTGCTATATACGGGATGGTTTTCTTTCTGAGAGTGTTGGGACATGTTGAGGCAGTAGTGGTGGATTTATTTGACCAATTAAAAAGAAACATGCACCTCGCTCTAGCAATTCTAGTTGAAATAATTAGAGCACTCAATGCCTGCTGAAAAGAGGGTTAAGGGAGATTCTTTGGAAGTGCTTTATTATTATATATCTGGGCTTAAAGTCATTTTTGGGATGAAGGGGCAAATAAAGTTAAACCCTACTTTCCACATTTTATGCCTCTTCAGTAATTCATCAAAAAAGAATGGCCCGAGTCTGGAACCAAGAAACAATGGGTTGAGACACTTATGAACTTAGCTTCCTCTGATATAACCTAGAGGGTGCCATGGTTTTCACAAAAATGCTTTGTGTATCAGTATGGTAATCTGCTATATGTGCCTTTACTTAGCATATAAGGCATCGTGGGTTATGCGCCATTATTGGTCTGAAGATAATATGGATCATAGCAATTCATTCCCATGATGTCAAATTTGGCTGGTGTTGACTTGGAATATTAGAGTGATGATTATAAAAAGTCACTTTAGATAGCCACTTTGCAATAGAGAGAAAGGCATGAATCCAAAATGCGTGCATACACAGATAAGACCACTTCAAGGTATAATGCTTGGAAGAGAGTTTGGGATTGTAACATAATCATTCTTGACTCAGAATGGGACCATTCCTCAAGTATCTATTCAATCAGAACCTATCATGCCATCCAAGATCGATTTGATTAAGAAGAAAGTTGCCAAAGAATGAAAAAAAATAAGTGATGAGAATTATCAGCTTCAAGAAGAAGTGGCTTATTTATGAATGAAGATGGAAACAAAAATAAGAGAAGTTAAAAAAATGGAAGGAAAGTACAACCTAATGAAGAATGACTAGGTTAAACAGAATAAGAAAATGAAACTTGTTAGGATATCTGAGAGTTCTAGCAGCATTGCCAATGCGATGAAGGAAGAAGTGCGCAAGCTTAATGAAGAGTTGAAAGTATGAAAGACTAAAACTTTGGAAGGAGAAGCCAAACAAACTATTTTTGAAAAAGAAAGAAAAAAGCATGCTGATACCCTTATCCACTTAAGAAGGTCTACTGAAAAGAATAGACGACTCTAAACTACCTTGGATCAAGAGCACGAAAGGGTATCTCAACTGCTGGAGGAAAGACAAAGTCACTACATAAGGGAGATGATATTTGCGCCTGGGAGCAAGCCTATCATAATCTAAATGCATATTCAGCTGATAGACAATGGTGGGCTGAAGATAATGGTAGCACGATGGGCAGCTAACTTTTTTGGTCGACAAACGTATATAGATCATTTTATGGAACAGATCCATTCAGTTGTCATCCAACCGAGGAAAATGGTGTAAAAGATTAGACTTATAAATGCAAATTAATCCTGTAGGACAACATGGGTATGTTGTACTCAATTTTCAGATGAAGCTTAGAGACAATATGATCAAGTTAGGAATTTTCTTGGACGTAGTCCCTACAAGATCAACAATGTAAATATGTAATTTGTCACAAAGTTAATGGAAAAGTTCTGAGTTCGGAATCTTTGGTTAAAGCAAGCATTCCTACAAGTGCATTTATACATTCATATTATACATAAATCATACACATATACACACACATTTTCATACAATCATTAATAAATTTATAATTTAATAAAATGTGGAATTTTACTCACCACTATTACACTAGATCTAGAGCAAATCAAGAAAGATCCACTGAATAGCAATTTACTCACCATTATTACACTAGATCCAGAGCAAAGAAAATGGATGAGGACTAGTTAGTGAGACTAGAAAGGCTTGAAGAAAACCAATGTCAATCTTAGGAGATTATGATCAAAAGGCAAGAGGAAATGCAACCTCAAATAACAAGATTGATGAAGTTACTCAAGGCAAGAGAGTTAGTGCATCAGCCTAAAGGTCTCGCTACTACTCTCTCTCTCTCTCTCAAGGAGTAGATACAAGAGCTACCCTTGCACGATAGGAGTCTAAAACTCCTACTGCAGAAGAAAAAAAATAAAAGCAAAAAGGCAAACCGAAGTAGAAATCAAGAAAGAAAAACTATAGCTTTTAGAAAGGAGACTTAAAGCCATAGAGAAAGATAAGCTCTATACCAGTGTGGATGTTGAAGATCTTAGTTTGGTTCCTGATTTGGTCTTGCCACTAAAATTTAAAATGCCCGAGTTCAAGAAATATACAGGCACCACTTCCCCATAAGCTTATATCAAGATGTTTATCCAAAAAATGGTAGGTAATTCACATGATGACAAATGTCTCATTCACTATTTCTAGGAAAGCTTAATTGGGTAGCATTAAATTGGTATAATAATTTGACCCGTACTCAGATCCAATGCTAGTCGAATCTAGCCAATGCATTTTTACAACAATATAAGCACATGGCTGAATGGGTTCCAAATAGATTAACCTTTTAAAATATGGAAACGAAGTCTACGATGTCTTTTAAATAATATGCCCAAAAGTGGAAAGACATGGCTTTTTAAGTGCATCCTCTTTTAACTGAGAAAGAAACCACTATGTTGTTTGTAGGCATTTTATGTCCTCCTTACTATGAATAAGTTGGTAGAAAACACAACCAAGAATTTCTCTGATCTTGTCATTTCCAGATAAATGATTGAAGCTACCATAAAGGCAAGAAAGATTGCAACAAGAGAATTTTCCACTGCAAAGAAGACCAGACATGCTAAAAAGAAAGAAAAGCTTTATCTACCAATTATGTTAGCCAACCATTCCGTTAAGAGTCTTGTCCCTTTTACCGCAACCAAAGTTAACAATCCCAGAAGACCCTACCTTTTAATACGCCCCAATCTTCTACCTCATTAATTACTTAAACCATCACGTTGAATTATCCTCAAAACTAAACACAAAAAATCCAAACCAACCAGCCTGAAGAAAAAACTAGCCTAGACCTCGTCATGAGCCTCTCCCTTATTCTTACAAATAAATATTTGATAAGCTTTTGGAGGCTTAATTAGTAGCTCCACTTTCTATAAAACCATACAAAGGTAACTTGCCTAGCTGGTATGACCCAAATACCTACTGTGAATACCATGCAATAGCAGGTCATCCAATTGAAAATTGTATCACTTTTAAACACAAGGTCCATAGCCTACTTAAAAGAAGAGCTTTTAAATTTGATAAAGCTCTAGGACCCAATGTAACGGCAAATCCTCTGCCCAACCATCCCAAGCTAGAGGTTAATGCCTTAATTATCGAAAGAAAACATTATGTGAAAAGGGATGTTCTAAAGGGCCAAACCCTAATGGAAAATGTTTGGGCTATTCTGATTGAAGGAAAAATTCTTAGTCAGAATCATGAATATGAAAATTGCCAATTAAACTCAAGCCTAAACTTTTGCAAGTTTCATGCTATTTTGGGGCATAGTTTACAGAACTGCTCAGATGTTTTAGCTCTAATTCAACAAATAAAGGACAATGATGAGGTTGAATTTTATATAGAAAGCACTGCACACGAAAAAAACTTAGTCAATATGACTGATGAAACATTGCCATATTGGGTTCATCGTCTATTGATCATTTATTGTAATAAACCAAAAACCATCCCTTCCAAGAATAAAACCCCAAAGCTTATCATTCGAACTTCTACACCTTTTCCATATGTGGACAACAAACAAGTGCCTGGAGATATGATGCTAGAGTAGTAACTCCATAAGACAAATCAACCAGTGATAGTTGATATTACTAGGGTCAGTCATGTAACTTGAAGTGGACGTATTTACAACCCAAAAAGTAATGAAGCTACTGCTAGATCAAAAACAAAAGGGCAAACATCTGAGAAGGGAGTAGCTATTGAAGATAGCCTTATAGAGATTTAAGAACCTATTAAAGAAAAAGATGCTATTAAATTTCTAAAATTCATAAAGCACAGCGAGTATAACATCGTGGATCAATTAAAATAGTAGCCATTAAAAATTTCTATGTTGGCATTGCTGCTCAGTTCAGAGACTCATGGAAATGCTTTATTAATAGTGCTTAACCAGGCTTATGTCCCACAAGATATTTTAGTCAACAAGTTAGATCATCTGGTGAATAATATCATTGTTGACAATTTTATTTGCTTTAGTGATGATGAGATCCCGCCAGGTAAGACTACTTCCACCAATGTTCTTCATGTAACAACTAATTGCAATAGGACTATACTTCCTAAAGTGCTTATTAACAATGGTTCAGTGTTGAATGTCATGCCATGGATTACTTTATCCTGATTGCCAGTAAACTGTAGTCAACTTAGGCATAGTTAAACAGTGGTGAAAGCTTTTGATGGCTTTAAAAGAGAGATAAAAGGAATTATTTTGGTTTCTTTAATTATCGACCCTTATCCCTTTAAAGTGGAATTGTATGTATTAGATATTGCCCCTACATACAACTATCTCTTGAGATTACCCTGGATACACTCTGTCGATGCTGTACCATATTTTTTTCATCAAAATGTCAAGCTTATAGTTGATGATAAGTTGGTTAACATATCCGGTGAGGAAGATATAATCACCATGACTTCAACTGATGCTACCTACATTGAAACAAATGCTGATGCAAAAGAATGCTCAATTAGAGCATTTAAGGTTGTCAATGCTGCTTTCATTGCCAAAAGATCTCTACTTTCAAAGCCTCACCTCTCTAAAAGCACTCATGGGTTTAAAGCTCATGGTGGGGACAAGTGCCCGAGTAGGAAAAGGGCTTGGTAAATGCCTATAGGGGATAAATCGATCTATTCGAATGGTTGGCAAAAGAGATAGGTATGGATTAGGCTATAACCCTAAAGGGAACTAAAAAAAAAGATTAAAAAAAAGGCTAAATGAAAAAACTCGAATCAAGCTTTAGTTCTCTATCCTTTTTTTGAAGGAAATCTTTTGCTATGGTGGAGTCATCAATCCCATTGCTCAAGGAAAAAAACAAGTGATGATAGGATGGTGAATAATTCCAAGTTTTGAGAATTTAAAGTGAATGCAATTGAGTCAGATCATAATGAGTCAAGGAACGACCATGGAATTCATCCTTGCCCTCATGGATATGTTTGGACAAATTGGACTGTTACTAAGAGAACTATAGTGTCTAGGCTTAATCCAAAGTAATTTCAAGAACTTATCTTGTTTGTTTTGCCCAAACATACGAAAATATTTTTGTAAAGGGCTTAAAATGTCATATCATCATCTTTAGAAAGGAAATGCATAAACTTTCTGTATATATATTCAATCTCTTGGATATCCATATTCTTTTTTGCTTTCATACTCATATATGAATCATCCCATATTTTCTTGTTTACTTATTTTCGCTTTGTCTACTTTTATTGATCTCTTGATAAAAAAAAAAGAAGATGACCTCTTTTAGGATTCAAAATTCAATTTTGAACAGTTCATTTATTCGAACGAGGATGATCTCGAAGAAGATTTCAATGATTGCACTTTGTCACCTAATTTGTTGAAATTAATTAAGTAGGGGGATGGGCAAATGATGCCCTCATGAAGAGCCCACAGAGGTTATAAAATTAAGTGATAAGGATGATAGAAAAAAAGTCAAAATTAGAACTATTATCACATCTGCCAGTAAAGTAGAATTAATAAATTTGCTTCAGGAATTTGATGATGTCTTCACATGGTCATATCAAGACATGCCAGGCTTAAACCCAGAAATAGTGGTTCATAAGCTACCTTTAAAACCAGAATGTAAGTCAGTTCAACAGAAATTGAGGAGGATGAAACCTGAAATGCTATCAAAAATTAAAGAAAATGTTTGATATTGGATTTCTTGAAGCGGCAAAATATCCAAAAGAGACTGCTAACATTGTCCTAGTCCCTAAGAAAGATGGAAAAGTTAGAATATGTATGGACTACCAGGATTTAAATCGAGCAAGCCTAAAGGATAATTTTTCTCTCCCTTATATTGACATGTTAGTTGATAATACCATAAAGAATTGTTTGTTTTCTTTCAGGATGGATTTTTGGGTTATAATCAAATTAAAATGGCACCCAAAGACATGGAAAAGATAACTTTTGTCACCGTTTGGGGCACCTTTTGTTATAAAGTGATGCCATTTGGGCTAAAGAATATAAAGGTGACTTATCAAAGGGTTATGGCCACTTTATTTCATGATATGATGCTTAAAGAAATTCAAATATCTATTGATGACATGATTACTAAGTTTCCCCAAGAAGAGAGGCATGTCACAGATCTGCAAAAATTATTTAAAAGACTCAAAAAAATCAATTAAAGTTGAACCCAACAAAATGTACTTTTAGGGTAAGATCAGGGAATTATTGGGTTTTATCATAAGTGAAAAGGGGATTGAGGTTGATTCTGATAAGATCAGAGCCATTCAGGAATTCCACCTTTACACATGCTAAAAGAAGTAAGAAGTTTCCTCAGAAGATTGAATTACATTTCCTGCTTCATTTCCCAACTCACAGACAAATGTGATCCAATCTTTCAGCTTCTTCAGAAACATAACCCAAGAGAATGAAACGAAGATTGCGAAATGGCATTTGAAAAGGTCAAACAATATTTGGCAAATCCTCCATTCCTTACACCACTAGTCTCAGAGAGCTCTCTTTTGCTATACCTTTCTACCTTTGAATGGTCAATGGGATGTGTATTGGGGCAACATGATAAAATTAGGAAGAAAAAAGGGTAATTTATTACCTCAGCAGGAAGTTTTTGGAATATGAGTTAAATTATGCCCAAATAAAGAAAATATGTTGTGTCCTAGTTTAGACTACAAAAGGCTTAGGCAATATATGCTATATTATACTACTTGATTGATTGCAAAGATAGATCTGATCAAGTATCTGTTTGAAGCTCATGCATTGTCTGGAAGAATAGTGAGATGGCAAGTTTTATTGTCAGATATGATATAGTTTATATGAGCCAAAAAGTAGTTAAAGGAAGCGCTATTGCTGAATTCTTAGCAAGCCGTGCCTTGGATGATTATTATTCTTTAGATTTTGATTTTCTTGATCAATGCTTCTGTTGAAAAAGAAGGGGATCAAATTGAGAAACTAGAATGGAAAATGTATTTTGATGGGGCCTCAAATGCTTTAGGACATGGGATTAGAGCAATTCTCATATCCCCTCAAGAAGATATTATTATCCTTTTACTGCCAAGTTAGATTTTGATTACACTAAGAACATTACAGAATATGAAGTATGTGTCACGGGACTTCATGCAGCCATTGAAGGAAGTGTTTGAGATTGAGAGTTTATGATAATTCGATCCTAGTAATTTATTAGCTACATGAGGGTGGGAAACTTATGATTCGAGGTTGTCCCAATATAAAAAGTGGATTCTTGAATTGTTGCAAGAGTTCAATAAGGTGGATTTTATTCATTTGCCTCGAGATGAAAATCAAATGGTAGATGCTCTCACCACCCGTGCCTCGATGGTTAAGGTGAATAAAAAAAAAGCAATCTCGATTCAGATGAACTTAAGTGAATTTCCAGCATATTGTCATAATGTTGAAGCTGAATCAGATGGTTGTCTATGGTATTATGATATTAAAATGCATCTCAAGAATCGAGAATATATGGATAATACCTCTGAAAATGACAAGAAAACCTAGAAAAGGTTAGTGATGAGCTTTATTTTGACGGTGAGATCCTTTAGAAGAAACACTACAACCAGACATTATTAAGATGCATGGATGCTTCTAAAGCACTAAAAATCTTAGAAGAAGTACACGCAAGAGTTTGTGGAATTCACACCAATGGGCATAAAATGGCAAGACAAATTATGAGATTGGGCTACTTCTAGATGACTATGGAAGGAGGCCGTATTAAGTATGCTCAAAAATGCCATAAATGCCCAAATCTATGCAGATAAGATTCATGCTCTATCTTCATTGCTACATGTCATAACTGCTCCATGGCCATTCTCTACGAGAGGCATGGATCTTAGTGGGGCAATTACCCCTATAGCTTCAAATCGTCATCATTTTATTTTAGTGGCTATAGATTATTTCACCAAATAGGTTAATTAGTCTGTACTGATATCTGATTAAAAATATCTCTATGTTGTTTTATTTCATTAAAAATTGTCTGTACCGATATCAAGGCACTTGTAATCTCTATGATGTAGACTATAACCTAAGAAAACATAGTTTTTTTAACCTATTGTCCATTTTATTAGAATTATAAGGGTGAAGACTAGGCTAACAAGCACAACCAAAAGTTTTAAAAAAACTATAATCAGGTTTAATTTTGAAAAGACATTCAAAAGGTGTTTGATAACTAATTATTGGATAAGGTAATTTATTTATAAACTAACAAGCATTTTCAAAAGCCATATCTTAGGGCTTTTTTTTTTTGGAATTGACGCATGTGCCATTAAGGGCAAACCAATCTCAACTACATGTCTATGCCTTTTTCAATATATTTATTTTGTTGGCAAGTATGAGGACAAGGATGCCTATGAATACTACCAATACTAGTCAAAATTTTATTTATTTTAGATATTCACCTCCCCAATCAATTTGAATTGATTTAGTTTTATAATCAAATAAACATTGAACAATTTTCTAAGACTAAAGGAAAACATGCTGAGCATTAGATTTATGAGTAATAGGAAACACCTAAAGAAATTTACTATAATCATCAAGAAAACTTACATAACAATGATAATCATTAGTGGATACTACTTGAGAAATTCCCCAAACATCTAAAAAAATAAGTTCTGTAGTATTCTTTGAGCTAATAATAAAAGACTTAAAAGGTAATCGATGATTCTTAGCTTGTTGATATGCATCAAAAACTTTTAACATTTTATTCTTATGAATTGGAAGCTTATGATCCTATGAACGGTTTGAAAAGCTAGGTAACTAAACCTATTATTCCATTGATTAAACCTATTATTCCATTGATTAAATGTTGCTCGCACACCTATTTAACAAGTTGGAATACTTTGTTCTCTTATAATAGTGATGAATACATGTTATCTTTGCATTACCCTTGATGAAGGATTTTCCTTATGTACAGATCCTTGACAAGAACAAAGTTAGGGTGCAATTCAAAAAATACATTATAATCATGAGTAAAATGATCAATTGATTATATATTTTTGGTAATTTGAGGAACATGTAAGACATTTTCGACATTAAATGAAGAATAAGGAGTAATCAAAAGGGAGGAACCAATACGGTGAATAGGCAAACTCGTTTCATTATCAACAGGAATTTGTTCAAGACTAGTATACTTATCATGGACTAAAAGATTACTGAGATCATGAGTCAAGTGATTTCTCACATTAGTGTTTGGGGACTAGTTTAAATCTAAAACAGAGGATGGCTTAATAGCATAAGCAATGGTACTTGTATTGTTTGAAAGAAATGGAAACTTGGTATTCTACTCCTCATGATAGATCAAAGTGATTGTAATATGTAATTACATTGTGTCCTACTTTGCCATAAACTTGACAAGTTGGATTGGCTATTGTTCATGTTGGAACATCTATGACCTTGTACATGTTTGTTATGTTGAAACATTTGTTGACCAAATGGTGTTGGATTGTTATAGCATCCTCTTCAAACTTGATTAAGATTGCTTTTAGTTACTGTATTTGTCGAAATAGTTGAAACATTAATAGCAAATGGTTTTGCTGTAACCAAAGTTCAAAGGTTAGCAAATGACTATATAAATTATTCAAAGTCAATGGCTCTACCTATGTAGTAACATAAGTGACAAAAGAATCATATTCATAACTTATTAGAAGTATTTAGCAATAAAGAGGTTACATTTTTCTCTTAAAGCCAATTCATACTTTATTTGCATGCTTTGAGCATTTGATGGAAATGAGAACATTCATTCCAATGCTATCCACATTTCATAAGAAATGTTAAGACCAATTACTTAAGCAAGAATTAGCTTAGAAAAAGAGAAAATTAATGCACTAAAGATCATCTGGTCCTGTTAGTGGCAAGTAGTACATGCTGTCGCAACATGCCCCTAAAAAATCCTTATGGAGCGTGAAGTATGCAGCACTTAATATATATCTGCAAAATGATAAAATTCTTGATGAGAAAGTGTCACTTGATCGGGACTCTTCCATTGTAACATGGAAGGGGGATCATTGAACAAATCACTCGTTTAACCAATCTTGGATGGCCACCATGAAGTGGCCAACACTTGGATTCACCACCGATCACTTGGGCTAGGCATGAACAGACGCCTATTGAAATCGATGTTTCAAGTTACAAAACTTGAAAAATTGATTCCAGGGTTTACTTGGTCCAGAGTTCGTCGTTTGGGTTCAAGAGTTGGTTATGTACGAGGAAGTAGTAATATCCTTATGACTCTCGAAATCAGTACCTTCTAGCTATATCTTATATTGGTTTCAGTTTCCTAAGTTTTGACTTGCCATTATTTTAATATAATCCCTTTTTATGCATGAATTTGTGTAAATGATAAATTTGAGTTTTTACAGAAAATTTAAATCTCATATATGCCTTAGAGAGGTGGAAAACATAGAGATTCTTGACTAAAAGTGATCTTTAGACTTAATTTTAAAAAATGAATATTCTGTGTTAAGCACTGAAAAGATATTGATATGGTACATTGCCTTGTGATTTTCGAAAACAATTTGGAAATATGAATGTAAAATGGACACCAGAAAGAGAAATATGTTAGTAAGGCAAAGGTAAACTAATATAATATTGCACAAAATAAATCACATAAAAAAAAGCAAAAGAAAAGGGTCAGTCAAAATGTATCTCATAATTGTCATCAATAATCTAGAAATAACTAAATCGAAAATCTTTGAGACATGTTTGGATTTATAGATTAATTAAGGCTTCAAAAATGGGTTTGGAATTAAAAGAAATCTAGAGAAACCCGAGAAAGGGAAAGTTTGATTTTGAGTGAAATTTTGAAAAGTAGGGTTAAAGTATCCCTAAAGATGAAAATTTTGGTAATTTTTGAAGAATTGAGATTGAAAGATTTAAATTAACAAAGGTACAATAATGTTTTGACAGAATGACATTTTTGAATTTTTAACAAAATCAAATAATTTTTATTTAAAAATGGGAAATTAATAAAGTAAGAATGGTAGATTTTGAAAAATGCTTTGTGCCTTGATCAAAGCCAAAGGGGTTCACACAAATTTTGGCTCAACGGGGTCGATAGGTCTTATTTAGAGGCATTTGAATGCCTTGAAGTAGGGATTTCGGAAAAACAATTAATTTTGGTAAATGCTAAAATAGAGGACAACATTGTGCTATCCCTATTTTAATTTTATTTCAAACTAGTCTGAGGGTTTTGGGGAGTGAATGAGGCAGCATTAGAAAGGTGACTTGATAATGGTTAACAAAAAATGTTCTAAAAATCTTGAAAAATAGCTTTCTAGAAGTAACAAAATTTTGAATTTAGGTCTAATGTAACACTAACATCGCATGTGGTGGAAAGGGTGTAGTAGATTTTGAAAAATCATACTGGACCCACTTAGAATTGTTGAATCACAAAGATTCCTTTCTAGAAAGGGAATTTCATGAATATTTTAGGTAAAATAATTTAAAAATCCATAAAAATCATCTGATAGGATGAAATGGCCCAAACAGAATGGAAATCTTTGATTCTATGGGTTTTAGAGAACATTGATTCAAAAAATCATAACTCCTTCATCTAGAATGATCTGACGGCAAACGAGACACCATTGTAAAGGTAATTCAAGCTCTTTTAAGGATAAATATAAAAAAACTCATGAAAATTTTATTGTGGTTTGGAAATAAATTTTCAAGTCATGGTTACAATGTTGCCAGCATGAAATAGGGGGCTCCTTTAGTTTTTTCACGTCTCCTAGAGCTAGATTTTGATTATGGACATCTAAATGTCCATGTCTAAAGTAGGTCAATGACTGTGGCTTCACAAACTCATTCATACAATTCCAAAGTAGTTTGGGACAATGGAATAGCCTATTAACCATGTCTCCAGCAAAGGGAATTTTGGCAACAAAATTAAGGCACAAACAACTTAGGACAAGTTAAAAAAGACATTTTAGTTTGTGAAATGATAAAAATATGCTAGAACATCAGTAAGACATCATTTTTACTAGAGAAACATGTTAAAATACAAGAAAACCATGGAGGATGCATCAACATACTAGAATATATTTATAGAGGCTTGAGACATGGTATGAGCATAAAAGAAAGTGTTTTCATGACATGAACAAGTGTTGAAAGTTATAAAGGCATGAATTTTAGGCAATAAAAATGCATAAACATGTTCAAATATATTTAGGAAGGCATGGAACATGATATGAGCATAAAGAAAGATGCTTACATGGCATAAATAAGGTTGGAAATTTCACTACAATATAAAAACATGATTTTTAAACCTGAATGCATGTCAAAGTCATAGGCTTATGAACAAAACATCAAAGGAGATGCATGAAGCTTACAAGAGGTCATAGTTGCATGAAAGGGTCACTAGTATGATGTAGCACATGAAATAGCAACAAAATAAAGAAGTAAGTTAAGGAAATATACCAACAAGAGCTTCAATGGCTTTTCCTCCATAAAGATAAGCTTTTTCCAAGGAAAAGATGTTGCCTTTAAAGCTTTTTCTCACTTGCTTGGAGTTAGCAAGAAGAAAAACAAGCAAAAAAGGCTTAAAATGGTGTTTTAAAGGTATTTTTTTGGCTAGTATGGAAGGCTATCAAAATGGAAATGCGTTAAGGTTTTTAGAGGCTATTATATGCAAAGAGAATGTATGAAAGTATGTAAAAGTCCCCTCTCAACTGAGCCAATGTTGGCCTATATAACTATATAAATAGTAAAGATAAAATATAAAAAGCAAGGTTGTTTTGGGGTTTTAGTACATGTACCTTACATGAAGAAAGGTACCATGCTTAGCTACCATTCAATTCCATTAGCTTGCCTAAGCAAAAATAGTGGATCAAGGCCACTTTATGAAGCAAAGCCATAGGAAGATACCAAAATGCCTTATAACAAATTGCATTAAGTCATGAAAATGCCCCTTGTCATGGCTATCTAGGCCTAAAAAATTTTGTTGGTCTAAGCACAAGTCCAATGCTAAGGCCTAGTATGAATTTGGATGACTTTTAGTGCCAAAAACATGGTCTAATTCGAGTTTTGATGTAATGTGCAATGGGTGAAAGTGTCATGAATTGGGTCATTTTGCTTGTATGTATCAATACAATGCATTTTGTATCGATATATAAAACACAATTTTCCCATCTTTATTAATACACTGGAGAATGTATCAATACATTGAGGCTTGTATCTATATAATTACTTATCAATCGATAAATTTTGGCCAAAAATCATAATTTTAGTTACTACCAAGCCTTGTATCAATACAACAAGCTAATGTATAAATAAACAAACATTTTGTGTTGATATAACATGCAAAATTTGAATTTTTGATGATGATACACCAAGACCCTGTATTGATACATATATAAAAAAATGTGAATTTTATGCACCTTTGGCTTTTCAAACATCTTACCATGGCTAAGAATGATGGATGACAGATTTGCGCTTGTCCAAATAACTTCGATGATGCCTCACATAGTAATCTTTGATGCCTTGGATGATGGCAGGATAAAATAAGGTGTCTATAGCTATCTTTCATTGGCTATTATTGAGTATCAGGAATAAGGCAAATACCGATAGACACCATTTTGTCCAAGGTGCACTTGATGTTGTTTGATGTTCTTGTGATGAAAAAACCACAATTAATATGACGCCAAGATGAAAATAATATTTTTCATCGATTCCAATTTTTGCAAGAAGGTAAATTTTGAGTTTTTAGATGAAAGACCTAGACTAAGATCCTAGGCTTGACTTATCTTTAGGTTCAACTTAAAATGATAAAGGTTTTTAGATGAAAGACCTAGACTATGATCTTAGGCTTGACCTAGCCTTAGTTTGACTTCAAATGACAAAGGTTTTTAGATGAAAGACTAGACTACAACCCTAGACTGAACGTATCCCTAGGTTTAACTTAAATATGATAAAATGCCAATGCACCGGATGACAGCCAACAATAATGAACTTTGAAAGGATTTCTTGATAGAGGCTCTTGATTGAAATGCCAATGACAAGATCATGACCAATCAACAAATTCAGACTTTGTAAGGATTTCTTACAAGAAGTTATTGGATAAAAAACCTAGACTATGATCCTAGGCTTGACCTATCCCTAGGTTTGACTTAAAAATGACAAAATGTCAACGAGATAGATCACGACTAGGAACATTGGTCGACTAGTCGAAACTAACCTATCAGCATCACTAGGCTCTGACCTTCTTTAACATGGGCCAATTAGCTGAATCTAGCCTACTAGCATCATTGGGCTTGATTTTCTTAAAATGATATTTGGAGAAATGAGGTTTTTACTTGAGCGATCTCTTAATTTGTCTATTTTTTATTTTAAAGATTCTTATCAGGAAGTTCTTCATGGTTCAATAGATTTTTCTTGACACGATGTGGACCAAATAATGTAATGTAATGAAAATATGAATGTATGATGTCATGCGATAATGCAAATGCAGCTTTCTTGATGATATGACTACATGATCATGATATAAAGTCCAATACAAAATAGACATTGCAAGTTATCCTCTTGACTGGGAGTTTTAACAACAGTTTCCTTGATTTTATGATTCAAACGCTAGCTTTAGACTTGGACTTTGTGATCATGACCCTTTTTGGAGGTTTTGATGCTTAGGATATCAGATAACCTATTTGAAAATAGGAGAACTTGTGTTTCTTGACTAAAGATATATGATGGTCTTTCCTGACAAGTTTATTAGTTCTTTTGATAGATAAAAGAATGGGCGACTTATGGTTCAATTTTTTGCATATCTTGAAAGGATTGGTTAGTGTTTGGGTCTTGATAGCATTAGATGGGCTTTGGTTGGTTTTGATTGGTTTTTATGATTGATGACTCTTGAAAGCCAGAAAAAGGTTAACATATGATCATGACTAGCATGCATTAAGTATGAGGGATTCAAGATCTTGGCAATTAAGGAACGAATAAAGCTTTTTATGCTCTTCTTGTCTTTTTGATGTAATATCAAGAAATCCTTATGTGAATTTTATTCGATTATTAAGTATTATCAATTAAACTATAATCATAATGCAATGCAAATGTGATCCGAAGAGGTTAAAAGAAATAAGATAATATTTCATTTATGATAAAAAAAATGATACAATTTCATTTGGATATGATAAAAGCTACAATGACAATAAGGTAATCTTTAGGTGACTGATGCCTCTGATAATCATGGCATGAATGCTTTATCTAAAGCACTTTGAGATCTTTCCTTGATTATTAACATGTCCAGTACGAGCTGATCTTCTTAAGACCCTTAAGATTACCTTATGCCATTTTACAATTGCCTCAAACTTGGGTATTTTGCTTCTTTATCCCTTTTGACTCGAGATAGGTTTGATTTGGTCGAGGTTTGTTTTAATATGAGGTTTAGCCAAGGGTAAGGTCGGATGGGATTTAATTTGACATGGCCAGTATTAGGCAAAAGTTTGACTGAGGTTTTTCTAACAGGTACTTGGATAGAATCTTTAGATGGGGTTTTTTATCTAGTTAAGGTTGATTTCTTGAGTCGTCCTTTTAATTTTTCAACTTAAGCCGGGATCACCCTTCCTCTATATGGTATCTTGTCTTTAGTGAACGAGATGTAGTTATCGGCAGTGCTATTGTTACTAGATGATCTAACTTGCCTACTAAAATATTGGGTGGCACATATGCCTCATTCAACACCTTGAGCAAAGCATTTGGATGAACCTTTGAATTGAGAAGCAAGGATAAAATGGAAATCTTGGCTAGTTATTTATTTAGTTGATTGATAACACAGTAATCACTATGCTTAATGAACTTTAGGGATTCAATGGCTTCCTTTTTGTCGACTTTTTCTTTGATATTTTGGGATTCAGAGTCCTTCGTCCTACGTTGAGGTGCATTAGCAGCCGAAGTGGCATCACTTTTTTACTCTCCTGAGCTGTGGGAGCATAGCATCTACCACTGTGAGTCAAGTGACTAGCTCTTAACAAATTGGCAATGGTAGTTAATTGGGTGGGCTCTGTGATCATCATAGCTTAACTGTCATACTTTTAAGGGATTTCCTTATAACTCTTGTACATGAAATGAGTTGGGACTTCAATGATGATCTTCAATAAAGGTGCCAAAGTAGTTGCCTTAGAGTTGGATTATCCATAATAGATGATAAAAGGTTGGTCTACCCTATATAAAAGTTATGCCATTTATTCCTCGATCATTTTTACTAACTCAGTAGGGGACATTTGCTTTTTATTTAGAACTCAATCTTACCTTCGTTTATCATCATTTGAACCATCGCGTGAAACTCTTTGTATGTTTAGAAAGTATAATCATGAATGGTATGGAAATCACAAAAATCATCCAGTTCTTCTTCTAAACTTTCAATTGTATTGAGCATTCTTGCTTGAATTAATATTCGACAAACTAGACTCATCAGTGTCCTAACTTTTTCTAGCTTCTTTTAACGTCACAATCATCCTTGACATCGATCATGTTCACTATTGGCTTGGTATGACTGGGCAAAGGATTTATAGCAATATCTAGTCACTAATTCATCCCAAATTGTAAGACCTTCAAGTCGATAAAGCTTGAAAGATATACAATTCTTGGTGTCATGCCTCACTGTCCCAGCATGATAGTCATAATGGGTATTAGCATCATACCAGTAAAGGAATAAGGGTTCTTCTCAAGGACTTAAACAGAAGCAACCAAATGACCCTTGAGTAGAGTTTGGTAAAGCTCTTTATAAGTCATGGGAATGGGATTAAACTATTGTCTCCTAAGATTTGCTCCTTGATTGTTTGGGGGATTACTGGTAGGGGCATTGACATTTTGGTTAGAGGGAGGTGCATTGTTTTATGGAGGATCTGGTGGGACAATAAAGGATGGATTATAGGTCGTAGAATAAACTAGCTGAACAGCATAGGAATCATGATCGAACTGAAGTAGAGCATGCACGATAGTACGGATTAAGCACCTAATGCTGATTTGTTTGGGATAGACTGGCAAAACTTACAGCATTTGCTTAACCTTTTTTTTTGTTGGCAACTGATTTTTTCTTGATCTAGAGGATTTATCCCCTGACATTTTGCCACGTTTGATTGTAGCGTCGATCATTTCACCAGACAAAACTGGGTTAGCAAATTTTTTAGTGGCATTCCTTACCAACTTGTTATTATATAAGGCATGTAGGGTATTGATAAATGTCATGCTCATTTTTTTTAGTCAAAAAGAGCTGAATCAAGGCCACCTCTTCTTTTCAGTGCTAGGTGTACTGTCTAAAAATTTTTGAAACTTTTTTGTCCAAGTTTACGAGAGAGAATCAATCAAGAGCATAGTTTGACACATATTGAAATTGATTCACTAAGGCTCTAGCCAAGTTAGCCCATAATTAGATTCTGGTATTGTCAAGCTTGATATACCATCGGATGGCTACGCTAGTTAAACAGTCCTGAGAGTAGTGTATGAGAAGTTTCTCATTCTTCTCGTATCCGACCATTTTTTTAGTTACGTTTAAATGTGCATAACAAGGTTGGTAATTTTGTTAAACTACTCGAAGTTTGATTTTTTAAACTTTAGGGGGAATGATAAGGTTAGGCACCAAAAATAGAGATTCCATGTCAATAGCCCCAAACTTATCACTCCTCTAGATAGCTCTAAGGCGTTTCTCAGAAAGTTGATATGTATCCATGTTGTTGGCGGATGTTGTAGATTTTAGGCCATTTTTTTTTCTTATGCACCTTGATCGAGGGTTATGGGATCGATCGGAGGACTGCCATATTTACCCCTTGAAATCTGAGAATGAATTATTTGCTGCTATGGATTCCAGTAGATTACTTGTGGTATAGATAGAGCTAGCATTATATTAGGCTAATGCTCTTAATTATTCTCTTTTTAAGTAGCTTCAGTACTATCGGCAAGGTGATTTTTCAGGTTAGCCAGATCTTTTCTAGTATCCATGGTACTAGCTTGTCCCCTCTCTTTAGTGGACGTTGTCATTAGCTCTATGAGCTTCATGATTTATGCTTGCATTTCGTCTTGCCTACAAAGCATTTGGTCGTAAAACTCCTTGTACATTAACTCGAGTCGCTTAATGCATGCCTAATGGTCATGTCTCATTATCCATTTACAGTGGCAAGTATTGTAGCAATGTAAGATAATCAATACTATGTTCCTTGTTTGGTTTTAGAATCTCTTGCACTTTTATGACCGTTCCCATATTAGACTTTTATTAAAAATGTTTTTATTAATGATTGCTTATGATGAGATAATGATAAGTATGGAATCATGGCAATGAATGATTATTGACATGGATAAATGAATAAAGTAGGAAATGAATTAAGTTAGTTATGCAAATGTAAAAGAGACAATTAGCTTGTAGGACAGTTTCACCAATAATATCTTTCATAAAGCAACAAACAGAGTTTGATTACACATGGTTACATCCTAAAATGTCTGACACAATTACAGTGTCTAATCACATGTTTCAAGAAATACAATAGTTTCTATTCATGATCTCTAATGCGTATGATATCTCACTTCAAAGGCCGAGCTACATCGATAATATCATATGGTTCTAATTACGCTGCTTGAATTTGCTTGCTGAGATGGCAATGACGATCTTGATGATTTAAGCATGCCTAGTCAAACATTGCCTTCCAGTCTTGTTCTAGCTGTTTAGAGGTTCTTACCTGCTTATCGATACAGTCTTAGCAAGCCTTGGGGGAATGTTCTAGATTCTGAACCTTGAGTGTTAAAGTTATATTCTTGACCCTATTTGTTCTCAAGTCCCGTACTTGAGCTTCAAGATGTTTTCTCTTCCTTTAGTAGGTCGACATAAGGGCACGAGCCTTAATGAACTCTTCTTTATTGACCTTAGCCTCTTCTTTCCACTAATTTAGCTCTTTATCAAGGGCAGTATGCTCCAATTCCCATTCAGTTGGTGACATACCAATGCACCAATACTTGTTTCTTTTTCGAAGTGCCACGTAGTACTTTTTTGGACCTTTAATATCTTTTTTGGCATAATTTTTCTCTTTGACAATCTGATTTAAATATCAATTTTTACCATGAAATACCCTACCATTAAGCTAATTGGGTCCTTAGCTATGAATAACAGGGATTAGAGATGAGCTTACACGAATGGCCTCAATGGTACCTCGGATGATGACTTTTGATGATTCGAATGTTGGCCTAATAAAATAGGGTGTTTGCAATATACACACACACACACATTAACTCAATCCTACTTCTAGTTGGATTTAGAATGGAAAAGTTTTTACCACTTAAAACTCTCAAAACAAGTTAAACTCCTCTCATTGTTTTAGGTTAATTAAATGGTTAGCCAACCTTCTTATCCATTGGCCTAATTCCCATTAATATTGCACCTCATGATTTAGCCCAATAAGCTTAGATCACAATCCATGCTCCATGCGTAAAGGGGTTCTAGGCCTAGGAGTTTCCTTGAATTTAATTCAATTATTTAAATTATTTATTTATCTAAATAAATAATATTTATTTAATAAATATAATTATCAAATAATTATGAAAATTAATAAATTGGAAACACCATTTAGCTAGTATACATGTATCCTTATGGATTTTGTCACTATAAAATCCTTAATTTAATTAAAACTATTTTTAAATTAATTTTAATTTTGTTTAATATCAAATAATTGATATTAAAACAATATTCTAAGAGATTAATGAGATAGAAATTTCTTAATCAAATCTAGAGTCTAGGTGAAATCCTATTTCAACTAAGACTAATTATTGTCCACCTTTATACATGATGTCTTAATCTAGAGACTATTTGAATAAGAGTATCTTATTTTTCATGTCTTAATTAGACAATAAAATTTAGATTTCACAAATCTAATTTTATCTCAAATAAATCTTAATTGAACTTATTCAATTGAGTCTTCCATTCATATTACATTTTATTTAATTAAGTCATACTTAATTAAATCCCAGATTTAATTCAACAAATTTACCTTATTGTATGTGACCCATTAGGATCCTAACATGTTGGCAATGAATACAATTAATTATATTCATAGATCAAGAGCAGGATCTAGCAGTATATCATGAACACCCAAATGTTAAAGAGTCAATGTGACCTTTATAGAAACCTTTCAATAAACAACCTAGTAGTGTAGTAAGTCATTTCACAATATATCCTGAATTAAACATAAGCATCTTGCAATGTCTACTTATGCTTTAGTCTATGTTAGATTTTACAACTTATGGTTAATGATCATGAATCTATAAGGAAAAATTCCTCATAATTCACTCTGCTCTAGCAAGAAGCTTTTAATTCAATTAAACATAGTTAAGATCATTCAGGATGTGTCTCCAATTATTACTAAGAGTGGTGAATCCTTTCTGGATCACTCATCCATCCACTAAATGATTTATGCTATACCTAAAACCACCTTACCGTAAGCATTCATCTAT
Organism: Adansonia madagascariensis; assembly: GCA_038381835.1. Taxonomy (NCBI): domain Eukaryota; kingdom Viridiplantae; phylum Streptophyta; class Magnoliopsida; order Malvales; family Malvaceae; genus Adansonia; species Adansonia madagascariensis. The sequence goes on from JBBYHL010031085.1 coordinate 32,924, forward strand.
TATGGACCCATTCATGTTAGAATCAAAGCATGACACTCCTCATAGAGATGACCTCGTATCTCAAGTCTAAAGACTATTATACACAAGTAACAGATGAGAAGATATTCCATTGACACGTGAGTGACTAATACCAAATGGAGTTCCTATTTAGGCCATGTTCAGTGAATTTGTTTCAATAAAACAAACATCTCATGCCATTCTAAGTACCTCACATACTTTATCCTATGAGACCAATTACTTACTTCCTAAGTACAAAGGCTTAACATTAGTTAGTCTTTGAGCATTATCAATGTCTTGCCTTAAGAATACAATGACCTAGAACGTTTTGAGAAGCTAAGCTTTAATGCATAAGAATCTCATAATTGCAACACATTATGATTCCTTTGCAAGGTCTTTTAAATTCCATGGGCTTCATCCAATAAGTGTTTTTATGATAGTCAATCATGCCCTTGGTCGGTTCTCAAAACGTTAATGATTAACTATCATAAAAACACTACGTCCCAATCTGATTGGTTCAAGGGCATACCCCAACATAATTATTGTGGACAAAGGTTTGAGCTATTAAAATATCCAAATAATCTTTATGCTCGAAGATATGGTAGAAATTGAGCTTTCCATAAAAGATAATTATTATGATTAAGTTTGATATTTATAAGATGGTGGATGTTGACAAAAGGGTTTAACAGTTTTGGTGAAATAGTTGATGTGGTAAAGGAAAAGGTTGAAGACAATGAAGAATTATTTAGGAAAGACAAAGAAGAATTATTTATGTTTGAGGCCATTAATTTGATGCCAGTCTTTTGGCTGTTGATACCATAAAAGGATTTGAAAAGGAGTTCAATATCTTGCTAAAATGATTGCAAGACTACTCTATTTATAGTAGTGTTAAGATTACATGATATGTATACGAGATAATTAGATTACAAGTATATCAAATTACAATAGATAAAATAATGAAATTTATCTTAAATAATAAAACTTATACTATCAGATGAGATGAGGTGATAGGATAGGATGAAACATTATCTTGATGGTGCTAAGATGATAAAGCATTATCTCTATCACCTTTCTTTCATATTTTTCCTTCTTTTTTTTAATACTGTTTCGGGTTTGAAGGATTTTTTTAGAATTTAATTAAAAATATTTAATATATATATAAATGACATGGATTTTTAAATAGATATTACATTTTAATTGGATTTTTGGACACATCACTCATTTACTAATGAAGTTATGAAATATGTTATTTGCTTGATCAAAATAAAAGCTAGAGTACCTAATTGTTAAAAAAAAAACCCAAAGAAATAATTTTATTATATTTCGAATAATAAATATATGCATGTTATGTATGTATGTATGAAGTCTACTTAAGTAAGAGTAAATGATATTCTTTGGGGGCTATAGCCTCATTTGGACGGGGATAAGATAACTTGTTCAAGGTATACAAAAAGCATAAGACCATAAGAATTGGGCCAACAAATATAAAAGGACAAAGGAAAAAGAGTAAATAAGCTCGATCAAAAATTTTGAGCCCACAAAGCCGAAATATCTATCCGTCTAATATTCATATGCACAGGATGGCTCCGAACTTTTTTTTTTCGATTCTTTTGTTGGATAGCAAAGACAAACTAGGGTTGGCTATGATGAAAAATATGTGTTAATTGAAGGGTGAAGTCAAGCATGTAATTTTCTTTTATCATTCAATTATTATTTTCGACGAAATATTTTTACCAATTTCGTTACATCCAACAAAATATTTATTCAAAAAAATTTCACAAAAAATTTGATATTGTCTAACGTAAACATGATTTTTTTTTTTTCCTTTTTGTGTTGGGATCCGTCGCTAAAAAATTGTTCCCTTAAAATAATTTTTTCATAGGAAGTTACAATATAGAATGTCATTATTATTTCATTAAATCTCATTGTTGAATCCTCAACCAAACTTTAGGAAGTTAATACCAGATGTTAAAATGTTGTTTT
>JBBYHL010031086.1:0-10379 GCA_038381835.1 Adansonia madagascariensis
CCCCATTCATGTTGTGTGCCATCCCCTTGTATGTTTGTTGTCAAAATGCATGTTTGATGGATGATAAAAACTGATTTCCAAAACCCCCCAAGCCAAGCATGTTAACCTCAACCAATGAGGATTAGCATGGACTTAGCATTTTTCTTTAAGCTACCAAAATATCTTGGGGAAAATTGAGCTTTTCCAAATCTGGAATCTTGGTTAAACAAGCTCAAATCTTCTGGTTTTATAATAAAAATGATCCTACACTCATCCCCAAAATGTTTATGCCTTGTTTTTGAGTCAAAACCTTGAGTGGTATGATTAATAGACTGTTTCATTGTCCCAAACCACTCTGAGGCTGTGCAAATAAGTTCATGATGCTCATGCCACTCTTTCCCATTAGTCATGGACATTTGAATGTCAATGACTCGAATGTAGCCCTATAAACATAGGGAAAACAAGAAATATCCCTTGCTTTGGTTTATCCCCTACTGGTAGTACAACTGTTACAAATTGAAAAATCATTTTAAAATATAAAACGATTTTTAATGAATTTTTTGATATTTTTCTATCAAAGCATGTTGAATTAGCTTTAAAACGGTGTCTTATTCACCCCCAGATCATTCGAGATTAGAAAGTTATGATTTTTCAAGTCTAAACTATCCAGAACCTCTAGAATTCCAACATGTATTCTGGTTGGGCCATTCAGGCCCAATAATAAATGATTTTTGCAAATTTTTCAAGCATTTTGCCTAAAATGTATATGAAATTCCTTTTTTGGAAAGGTATTATTTGTGATTTTTTGACACCAAATGAGTCTGGGGTGATTTTTCAAATTTTGACACACCTTGTCACTCCTATGCTCTGCCAGTAGCTCAATCAGTCCAAACTTGAAAATTTATTCCCTCGGAAAGTGACTTCTTGGGATATTGGAAATATTTTTAGAATGACCCGCATCAAGTTAGCTTTCTAACGGTGTCTTGTCCACCTTCTAAATCTTTCGAACCAATTTAGAATAAATTCGGGAAGCAAGATAGTGCGATGTTGTCCCCTGTTTTCAATTTTGGTCAAAATTGAGTTGTTTTCTCAAATTTTGTCTTGAGATATTCGAATGTCTCCATGTCACCCCGATTAGACTTGAGAACATACCTTAACCTCCCGCAAGCTCATACCAAGGCACAAACATATTTTACATCTTTATCATCCTCATTCATAATAAATCTTTTTGCCAAAAATCGTCGAAGGCTCACCCATTTTCTAAATCATGAAGTTATGTCATCCACAGGGATACTCCAACCCCATCCTTCCAAAGGGATACTCCAACCTTATTTTTCAAAATTATCTAGATTTGAAAATCTTTCTATGTTAAAATGATTTCTCATCCACGGGGATACTCCAATCCTAACCTTTTGAGGGTATACTCCAACCCTGCTTATTAAAATTGTCAAGATTTAAAAATCCTTCTTGATCAAAATTATTTGTCGTCTACGAGGATATTCCAACCCCACCTTTTTGAAGGGATACTCTAACCCTGTATTTCAAACTATAGATGATTTTTTTCCTTCTCAAACTCTCACTAATATGTCAAACAAACCTTGTTTAATCAAGAAACCCAGATGCGTCTAAAAAATTGTTGATACGATTATTCCTAGATAATCGATGTCAATAGGGAGATAAATTCCAATAGTCCATTCCTTTTCTTTATCATTGTATCGAATGATCCATGTTAGGTTACTTTATTTATCGTCTGACTAACATGATTTCTTTGTGATCATCATGTGCATTCATATTTTCAAAACGTTTCCAAATAAAATTAAAGGTAATGTTCCACATGGGTATCTCTCCAGTGCCTAAAGTGGAACATTCCATTTTCAAAGTAAAATTCAGAGGTTATTTTTATCGAAAATCTTTATATTCCCCATCTCTCCGGGCGTATACAAGATTAAATTTTTTCATCAAAACCTAGATTATTTCTATAAGATTCATGCATTTGAAGAGATTTATATCGAAATAATGACAAGTTAAGATCGAAAGAACCGAAACTGGGATAAGACATAGCTAGTAAGGTATCGATTTCAAGCGTCATGAAGAGGTTCGTACTTCATCACGCGTAACCAACTCTGAACCTAAATGGTAAATCTTTGCATTGCGCAGACCACGGGATCGCTGTTTTGAGTTTCATATCCCAAAACATAGGTTTTAATAGGCATTTGATCATGCCTAGCTCAAAATGATTGATGGCAACTCCAAGCATTGACCATCATGTGATGGTCATCCAAGACCACTAAAATGAGCGATTCATCTTAAGGTCCCTTTCCCTGTATCATAAGTCGAGAATCTATACATTCTTGTTCTTATCACATCACCAAAGAAAAGTCTTGGTCAAAAAGATATTTCTAAGTCAAAAAAATATTTTAAGTCATACGCACTCTTTGATCTGCGAGGATCCACCCTGAGGTACGTTGCGACAAAGGGGTGCCACTAACTTATGGGCTTTGAAAAGGGTGCCACTGACTTGTGGGCTTTAAGGGGTGCCACTGACTTGTGGGCTTCAAAAAGGGTGCCACTAACTTATGGGCTTTAAAGGGTGCCACTGACTTATGGGCTTCAAAAAGGGTGCCACTGACTTGTGGGCTTTGAAAAGGGTGCCACTGACTTGTGGCCTTTAAGGGGTGACACTAACTTGTGGGCTTTGAAAAGGGTGCCCCTGACTTGTGGGCTTTAAAGGGTGGTGTGGCGACAAAGTTTTTGATAAAACTTCTAATACAAGCTCTTCTTAATGGAAGTTCATGACAAAATTTCCTATTGAAAAGGGTTTTGGCACTAGTTCTTGACAAAACTTCTAATGAATGTTCTTGACAGAAGTTTTTAATGATAGTCTTTAGACAACAATTTCTTGCCACTAGCACTTTCAACATAAGGTGGTGAGAAGAGAAGGACTTTACCAGAATGACACTTAGTAATGTGAATGCATTATATGAAATGCTATCATGATTGCATGATGTGAAGTCTAATACGGGAGATAACTATAGTTCTCCTTGTACATCATTCAGACTTTCAAAGGGATGGTGACTCATCCTTATTCCAACCATGGACTAGGATTTTCCTTATCTCGCTAGCGATTGAAGGTTGTCCTTGCTCTATTGGGGATGTGACCAAAAATTTAGTCTCAAGAATTTAGACTGCTATGTTTCTTGATTCGAGAGGCTCAATCATTTTCCTGACAAATGGAGGGCATTGCCAATAATTTGTAGACTATTCGACTGATCAGGTTGATCTATCTGGTTTCGATAGGATTCTGATAGAATACATGGGTCAATTTTGTTTAGCTTAAAATGGTTTTTCTTGAGATATGGCTTATGCAAGCAAGAAATGGTTTAGTGTATGGTAATGCTGAGCGGGTGTTTGGACGTAAAAGGTGCATGATCTTGACGATCGGTGTGTAAGCAAAATTCCCTGTGCTTTTCTTTTCTTTCGATGAATATCAAGATGCCCTAATGCATATTTTAATTAATTATCAAACATTCTTAGTTAAATGACAAGTGCTATGTGAATTGTATAGAGGTTGAAAGAAACAAGACAATATTTATGTATGACAACAAAGAGATATAACTCAATACATTATTTAACAAGCAATTGATAAGGTAGCAAGGAAGATGATCCTTTAGGTGAAAGATGACTTTGACAATCATGACATGGATGTTCTTTAGGTGCTCTTTAGAGTTTTTCTCGAATAATGAATGTGACTAGTATGAGCTGACTTCGAAAGATCTCTAAGATTGCTTTGTATTGTCTAGTGGATGCTCTCAGTTCATGCCCCATCAAAATTGATCTTTTCAAGTTGCCCTTGCGGGTTTTCAACTGTAGTTGGGTTGGTTGCCCAGATATCCTTTTTGGATTTTCATCTAGACCCCTTTTTGTTTTTTTTTTCTTTACTTTTTTTTGTTTTTGTTTTTATTTTTTTTGTTTTTGTTTTGTTTTTTTTTCTGAAAGATGTCTATTCAGGTTTTCACCTTCTACGTATAATATTTCTTGATGGAATCTGAGTTGACTGGGTTGGGCAAGACATTGCCATCTATTTCTGACAGGATTATGGCCCCTTCAGAGAAGGCTTGCTTCACTACATACGATCTTTCCCAATTAGGGGTCCATTTGCCCCATGATTCTTTGTGAATTGGGAAGATCTTCTTCAATACCAATTTGCCTGGGTGAAATTGTTGTCGATGCATCTTTTTGTCGTGGGCTCTGATCATACATCTTTGATACATTTGACCATGGCATATGGCTTTTATGCGTTTTTCCTTGATGAGGTTGAGCTGGTCATATCTGTTCTTAACCCATTTGGCTTCTTCAAATTTGGTTTCCATTAAGACTCTGAGAGAAGGGATCTCGACTTCAATAGGCAATATAGCTTTCATCCCATAGATAAGAGAAAATGGAGTAGCACTCGTGGAAGTGCGAACTGAGGTCTGATAGGCATGAAGTGCAAAAGATAGCTTATCACACCAATCTTTGTGAGTTTTGGTCATTTTCTCAACCAATTTTTTGATGTTTTTGTTGGTCGCCTTAACTGCCCCATTCATGTTTGGGTGATGAGGATGGAATTATCATACTGGATCATGAACTATAAGAGATCTGGTGGTGCGGAGCTTTCTTGGAAACCTTTTTCAGAATCAACTTTACTAGAGCAAATTGATCATTCAAAATCGATCTTCAAAGACCCATCAGACACATCCATGTCACTGTCATCAGGACACCTGAAAGGGTGAAGAAATAGGCATTGTAAAAGGCACACACACAACCAAAAGATTTGGATAAAAATGGAGGTAAATGAGTAATGGAGACAAAAAGGTTGAAAAGTGATTTAGACACACAATATGGAATGATTTATGTAAAAGTCATTTCATTGATAATGTTTAATAAAGATGCCCCTTACATAGGACACTTACCTGCCTTTGGGCGAGGGCAGGTAGATTTTTATTTTTTGATATTACATGAAGGGGACAGGAAAAGTGCAAGGGCTTCCGTCATGACCCCGTCATCAAAATTAAGTCCGGTGGAAGGGCACGAATTTTATGGCTTGGTATTGATCATGTTTGCAACTAGCTCAGTGTGGTTTGGCAAAGGATTAGCAGCGACATTTGGTCCCTGGTTCGTCCCAAACTGTAAGATTTTTGCATTGATTAGAATTTGCACATTTTGTTTGAAATACATGCAGTTCTTAATGTCATGCCCCACTGCCCCAGCATGGAATTCATAGTCGGTGTTAGGGTTGTACCATGGAGGGTATGGCGACTTCTTTTTTAAGACATAGATTGGAGCCACTAAATGATTTTACAGCAAGGTTTGGTAGAGCTCTTTATAGGTTATAGAGATGGGATCAAAATGTTGTCTTGGTTGATTCGCACCTCAGTTACTAGGTGCATTATTGGTTGTTCGATTGGTATTTTGGTGGACTTGTGGAGGGTGGCCTTATGGTGGGTTTGATAGAATTGCAAGGGATGGGTTATAAGTGGTGGCATAAATTGGTTGTGGGGATATTGTGACGGGGTCAGAACATGGTGTTCTTGTGTGGCGAAGGTTGGATGCTTGATGTTGTCTTGGCTGAAACGAGCCAGCATAATTTAAAGCATTGGCCTCTTCTTTCTTCTTCTTACCAGTAATAGGCTCTTTATTTGATCCAGCTATTTCCTTGGCAGACATTCTATAACTTTTAATGGTGGCATCGATCATTTCTCCAGAGAGAACCAAGTTCGTGAATTTTTTGGTGGCATTCCCTACAAGCTTCTTGTAATAAGGAGTACGTAAGATGTGAAACCTCTCTCCACATTTGGGCATATTGCCTAAAACTTTCAGTGGATCTCTTCTCAAAATTCATCAGGGAAAGTTGATCTGGCGCCCAATCCGATACGCGCTAGTATTGATTTAGAAAGACCTTAGCCAAGTTGACCCATGATTGGATTTTGACATTGTCTAACTCAATATACGACCGAGCTACTACCCCAGTGAGGCTATGCTGGAAGCAATGGATGAGGAGCTTTTCATTTTTCTTATACCCGGCCATCTTTCGTAAGTACATTTGGATATGGACAAAAGGATCAGTGGTTCCATTAAACTTTTCAAACTCTGGGACTTTAAACTTCAGGGGAATGACAAGGTTGGACACCAAAGACAGCGATTGAGCGTCAAGAGCTCTGAACTTGTCAGTCCTCTCGATAGTTTGGAGGAGTTTTTCCAGTAGTTGGAATTTGCTCACTTCTTCTGTAGTTATAGTGGACTTTTGACCTTTCATTTTCTTTGGTTCCTCATGGTCAAGGGCTATCGGATCTGCTGATGAGACTCCCACATTCATCCGTTGAGTACCGTGAATGAATTGACCTACCCCAATGGGATTAAGGTAGATAGCTGGTGGAGCCTGAGTGGCAGGTGGAGGAGTAGGCCATTGTTCTTGTCTAGGTTCCCCTTGGGCAAGTTCTAGATTATTGGCAGAGGGACTTTCAACGTTGGGAGAATCGTTCCTTGTTTCAGTAGTGCTGGCTTGCCCTTTTTCTCTCATAGAGGCTGTCATTAGTTGCATAAGTCTGGCCATCTGAGTTTGCATTTCATTTTGCTGACGGAGCATCTGGTCTTATGATTCCTTAACCATTAGCTCAAGTCACTCAATACGAGCTTCATGATCACTCTCCATGATTTGTTTATGATGTCGCGTGTTGTAGCGATGCAGGATGTTAGGTTCCATTTTCCTGATTGACCCTGGAGTCTCTTGCACTTTTATGGCCCAATTCTCGTATTAGACTTCTACTTGAAAATGTATTTATTGATGAATGTTTATGATCTAATGATGAGTTAAGATAATGAATGATCGATGCAAGTGTAAAAAGGTAAAAGTATATATTCATATGCATTGGAGACAATTTAATCCTAGAACAGCTTCGTTGATAACATTTTTCATAGAGCCCCAAAAAAGTCCTTTGTTGAACACCAAACCAGAACAATTGTCCCAAAATGATGATGGTCATGATAATTATGATGAGATGATGCATGCGTCAGAACATAAACAAAGGGAAATGAGTTAGTCAAATGTATAAGAGGCAAATGTAAGAAATTAAAGAATTTGAGAACATCAGAGAGAAATACTCATAACATGTCTCAACCAAGGTGGTGAGATAAGAAACGGGCAACATGTCAATATGCAGGATGCAATCTGCCCTTCATGAGGTGATACAATATCTCATTTTAATGGAAAAATAATTAGCTAGTGGTAATATTTGTTTATCACCACTAGTGCGGATGCGCGTTAAGCCATGACTCAGACAGCATAACGGCTTACAGTATAAGACATTACGAATGATGGTTTTTGTTCACTGTCACTTATTTATACAAAGGTTAGCCATCGTTTGGGTGGCACGACGGCATGCCTTGATAAATGATAAAAATACAGATGCGAGTGACAATTATATACTTACTATCACCTACATAATTATGGTAATTAAGAGAAAAGGTTAGGAATTTTCCCCGAGTGACCCTATTCTTTGGGTATTCTAGCAGCGTTTCGGTATAGTTTGACATGGTTTGGCTCGTAGAGCTCACTATATGAGGTTTAAGTTGATGCCTAAATAGGTATCCGAATTGCTCCTTCGTTCGATAAGGACAGTTGAGGAACCTCGATCCTAAACCCATCGTGGGTTTGGCAAAACGGGTTAGATCCATTGGATGTATTTCCCTATGCAAATGCGGAGGTTACTCACGAGAGACATAGGTAATTTACATCCAAGAAGTTATTGCCATGCCTATGCGAAGGGTTACTCACGAAGGTGGATAGCTCACTTCCTCCTAATAATTGGGTTATAACTATGCCATGGAGTTTGATGGGACACTAATACACATGCAAGTGCGCAGTGTGTGGTGGGGAAACGAGCAAACCTTTTTCTTTACTTCTGTATTACCATTTTTATTAAGCTAATGATCATTCAAAAAAAATAAGACAATCCTAAAAATCATGTCAAACAAAAGATTAGATGACAAAATGACAAAAAGGTCACGGTTAAATAATGACTGAAGATCGAAAGAACCGAGAACCTAGAAAGACATGGCTAGTTATTGGCCTAACTCTCTATACCATCCCCAGCAGAGTCGCCAAGCTGTCGCAACATACGTCAGGGTGTATCCTCATGGATTTATTGGTGCGTACGACTTAAAATACTTTCCTGACTTAGAAGTGTCTTCTTGATGGAGACTATTCTTCAGCATTATGATGAGAACGAGAAAGTATAGATTCTCGACTTATGACACAGTGAGGGGGACCATAAGACGAATCACTCATCTTAGTGGTCTCGTATGACTATCACAAAATGGCCAACGCTTGGAGTCACCACCGATCATTTCAGGCTAGGCATGATCGGATGCCTCTTGAAACCTATGTTTTGAGTTACGAAACTCAAAACATCAATCCCATGGTCTACGTAATGCAAAGATTCATCATTTGGGTTTGGGAGTTAGTTACACGTGATGAGGTATGAACCTCATCATGATGCCTGAAATTGTACCTGACTAGCTATGTTTTATCTCGATTTCGATTCTTTCGATCTTAACTTGTCATTATTTCAATATAACCCTCTTTTAATGCATGAATCTTATAGAAATACAAATCCAGGTTTTGATGAAAAAGATTTAACCTTATATATGCCCCGGAGAGATGGGGAATATAGAGATTTTCGATAAAAATGACCTCTGGATTTTACTTTGAAAATGAAATGTTCTACTTTGAGCACTAGAGAGATACCCTGCGGAACATTACCTTTAGTTTATTTGAAATGATTTGAAAATATGAATGCAAATAATCATCACAAAGAAATCATGTTAATAAGACAATAAATGAAATAATATAACATGGATCATTCGATACAATAATAAAGAAAATGGGTGGACTATGGGAATTTATCTCGCTGTTGGCATCGATTATCTAGGAATAACCGAATCGACCATTTTAGAGATGCTTCTGGAGTTTTTGATAAAAGGAGAGTTGTTTGACATATTCATGGAGATCCGGGAAGGAGAAGAATTTAATTGCAATTGAAAGACAGGGTTGGAGTATCCCTTTGGAAAGATAGGGTTGGAGTATCCTCGTGGATGATAAATAATTTTGACAAAGGAAGATTTTTATTTTGACAATTTTGAAAAATGGGGTTGGAGTATCCCCTCGAAAAGGTGGGGTTGGAGTATCCCCGTGGATGACAAAACTTCATGATTTAGAAAATGGGTGAGCATTTGACAATTTTTGGCAAAAGGATTTATTGTGAATGAGGATGGTAAAGATGTAAAATGTGTTTGTGCCTTGATACAAGCCAATAGGGGGTCAAAGCATGTTCTCAAGTCTGATCAGAGCGATGCGGATACATTCAAATGTCTCGAGAAGAAATTTGGGAAAACAACTCAATTTTGACCGAAAACGAAAACAGGGGACAGCATCGCGCTATCTTGTTTCCCGAATTTATTCTAAATTGGCTTGAAGGATTTAGAAGGTGGGCAAGACACCGTTATAAAGGTGACTCGATAAGGGTCATCCTAAAAATATTCCCACTACCCCAAAAAGAAACTTTCTGGGGGAATAAATTTTCATGTCTGGATTAATTGTACTACTGGTAGAGCTTATAAGGGACAAGGAGTGTCAAAATTTGAAAAATCATTTCGGACTTACTTGGTATTGAAAAATTGCAAATAATACCTTTCCACAAAGAGAATTTCATGAAAGTTTTAGGAAAAATGTTTGAAAAATTTGTAAAAAATCATTTATTGGGCGTGAATGGCCCAACCAGAATACATGTTCAGATTCTAGAGGTTTCGGACAGTTTAGACTTGAAAAATCATAACTCTCTCATCCGGAATGATCCTGGGGTGAATAAGAAATCTTTTTAAAGATAATTCGACATGCTTTGATAGAAAAATATTGGAAACTTCATGAAAAATCATTTAGGATTTTAAAGTGATTTTTCAATTTGCAACAGTTATGATGCCAGCAGGGAACAAGGCAAAGCAGGAGATATTTCTCATTTTTTTTGTCTACGGGTCCAAACTCTAGTTATTGATGTTCAAACATCTATGACTGAAGGGAAAGAGTGGCATGAGCATTACAAACTCATTTGCACAGTCCCGAAGTAGTTTGGGATGATGAAACAGCCCGTTGATCATACCACTCAAGGTTTTGACTCAAGAACAAGGCACAAACATTTAGGGGATAGTTGTAAGACCATTTTCATTTCAAAATCAAAAGATTTGACTTGTTTAACCAAGATTCCAGATCTGGAAAACTTAATTTTGCCCAAGATATTTTGCTAGCTTTAAGGAAAATGCTAAGTCCATGCTAATCCTCATTAGTTGAGGTTAACATGCTTGGCTTG
>JBBYHL010031097.1:0-10379 GCA_038381835.1 Adansonia madagascariensis
ATGCTTGATTTCACTGTTATTGAATATCAGCCTACTCTAGGGTATTTATACAAGAGTTTAGGTTGATTATAGTTGACTTGAATTTTAAAACTAATCCTAGATAAGATGGAAACTGTACAACAGATCCCTTAACTTAAGGAATTCTAATATAATCCTTAATTAAAAGAATCCCATAATTTACAAATTCTACAGTCTTTCAAATTTGACCTTATCTTCTAACATATATAATTATTGAGCCAAAAATTAAGTAATTTTTAGCAAGATCTGTTAATTAGACCTTATCTTGCTAGGATTAGCGTTTGAATAATCTTTTGTTTTGAGTGTTAACATTTATTGCAATGTGTAAAATGTAAAGTGCTCTTATCTTTTTTAATTTTGTTGATTAAATTTATTTGCCTTTGAAGCTGGTAAACTGTTCAATTAGTGGTAGAAAAAATGCAAGGCAATATTCTCAATCTAAGAAATTCCACTAACACGTTACTGTTGATTACTTTTAACCTATTTATAGTTCTTCTCTCTAGATGAAAATACCATATTATTTTTCATTTCTCTTCTTTGGACTCACTAGCTGTCCGTTTATGGAAGGACTAAAAAAGATCATATATCCTCAAAATATATGTTGCTCCAACTCTTCATATTTCTTGAAGTATCTGTGTCGATGAATATCCGGACATGTGTATGGGATATGGGCCCTTGAGGAATCCTCCAAATATATGGAAAAACTTAGAAAAAATTGAACATGCCCGTGTCGGATACATATCCATGTCCGACACTCACACCTAAGTCCAGGTAACGTAGCTCAAATTAGAGTATAAGAATCCAACTTCCAATTTGGATCAAGTTTAAGAAATAGATCAGTCTGGTTACAATTGAAGTGTATGCATGTGGGGGTGGGGGTATTATTTCCACACTAAGCTGCAAAGGTGCTTTTTATGCCTTTAATGATGCATGCATGTAGATATATATATATGTTCAATATCTGATTTTGATTTCACTGTTTGAAGGGAAGTGAATATGTGTATACTTGTGATCTTTACTAATCTTGTTATTTTTTAGCCATAAGCATTTCCTGCAGCCTATATGTCAATTCTTTAATAGCAAAAGCATTGCTTGAGGTTTCTGATAAGTTTTTTTTTTTTCCTATTGTGGAGAAAGATGTCTTAATCTCCTTAAAGCTTGTTTTTGTCATATAGGCAATATTTTGAGTCAGCTTTAGCGGCAGCTGGGCTTCAGCTCTCTGTTACTGGGGTTCTTGGATTACGTACTGTACATCAGGTAAATTAGTGAAAAGCAATAATAATGCTTTGTTGGATGGAAGTTCTTTATCAGTTATTCTTAGTATTAGGATCTTTTATGGCTTCAGGTAGAACCAAAAGCACAAATAGTATTGGTTGCAAAGAAAAGCTCAAATAGAGGTGAGACATGCACCTCATTAGGTCCTGGCTTGAAGTCGTATTGTTCGAGTGTCAGCAAAGACTCTGACATATTTATAGCCCCAAAACTGTTGGAGAATGGTAATCATTGTGAAAGCAATGGACAATGCTTTCAAAATTGTGGCGGCATTGGCATTTCTTTAACAGCAGTCCAGCAGGCTGTGGTCTTAGCACAATGCCTTCTAATTCAAAAGAGTACTCGACAAGATGAAATGCAAAGTAAGTTGCTCAAAGAATATTTGGCTGAAAAATATTGCTAGTATAATTTTTCTTTTGAATTTGTAAAGTGGGATATGTAGAACTTCCATATCTTTTGAATCTTCCTCTTGTTCTAGAGGACATGCTTGTAACATGTAGGCTTGGATAGCAGTTTCAAGGTAGATTTTTTTCCCTGGAGTCAGGAAGAAAGGTCAAAGAGTAAAAATGCTTTAATATTGTTCTTGCTCAGTGTCAGATAAATCTTATCCTGACTCCGTTTATTCGACTTGTTTCGCAGCCATGCATTTTCTGTTTCAACTAAAGTCAAGATATATCCCTGCAAATCAACTCCCGATGCCGAAACATTCATTTCTTTTCCCAGATGCCCTAAGTTGTTTCCACTCACCCTTAAATTAGTTTACTACAACCAGATCATTTTTCAAATTAATTCAATTGATTCTGCCTGCTTTTTTTCTGATCTTGAATTTATTTATCCCCATTTTATCCTTTTGTTTATGAAACTGTGTAGGTATATCATGAGATCCTTCTATTTGTGACTATTTTTTCTATTTTAGCTCATAATATTATTAGGAAAAATATGTAGGGCATTTACTTGGTTTGCTTAGTGGTTTACTGCACAATGTCTTCAGGATGGGATATGGCTCCATACATAGAGGCGATTGATTCTCAGCAGTCGTCATACTTCATCGTAAGCTGACATAAACAATGCATCCACTTCTATTTAAATTAAACACATGTGCAATGTGTAAAGGGAAAAGAAAAAAAAAAAGATGATGCACGGGAGTGTCGTGGACTGTTTTAATCTTTAATAATAAAACTTACTGAATGAAAATTTTCGTCTAAAAAGTTTTGCCCCTTAAGCATGGGGCTTGCTCTAAATAAGTATATCATATAGGAATTTTTGTTCTTCAATTGCATGTATGTATGTTTGTATGTATATATAGTGTGTGTTTTCCAAGTCATGGGGCGTGAATGAATACCAGAAAGATTATTTAACTACATTCATATGGTGAGAATATTCTGTTTAATGTGGAACTATCAGTTTTCTGAAACAAAAAATATTGTTTGCCATTCAATATGGATCTTGAACTTTATTCAATTTTGTACATGCTTTCTTTTTTTTCAGTTACGATGTTTCTGTGACATTTTACGAATTCGTTGGGAGTCAACTCGTAGTCGTACAAAGGAGCGAGCATTTCAAATGATGCATAACTTGGTATGTTCCTAAAGTTATTCTATGTGCATGCTTGAAGTTATACCATGTAAAGGGTCTTTTTTTTTTTTTTTCTGAGACAATTGCTTCATTGAAAAATATTTGTTGCATTATTTCAGGTTGAGCGTATTCAGAAGGCTTCTCTTGGAGTTTCACAAAGGCTTCCTTTTTGTTATGTTGTTTATATACTAACAATTCCTGCTCTCAGGAAGTAAAACTTTCTCTTTCTTTGAATGATCAATAAGGACTGATATGTTTTTTTCATTAAGTGCCATCATATTGCTGTCTTCCTTTCATCAATAGCTCTTCTTATGGGTCTATAACCCATCATTTTTGTAAAGCTAGTTGCTTTGTTAATTATATATGTTGTTCTTATGTCAAGTGCTCGTCCTTCTCTTTTCTTTTGTATTGCAGGGAATATGGTGAACTTTTAGTTAGCTGTGGCTTGATTGGAGAGGCAATTAAAATTTTTGAGGATTTAGAGTTATGGGATAATCTAATAGAATGCAACTGGTATAATGAACTATAACAGCTGCTATTTAAGTCAATATCTTCTTCTGTTCTCATCACTCTCTTTATGTTGCTTATTTGAATCTCATGTGGGATATGACACAATTAAACAGCCTCTTAGGGAAGAAAGCAGCAGCCGTTGAACTCATTAAGACAAGGCTCTCTGAAATGCCCAATGACCCTAGGTTATGGTATGTCAATTAGACAATTTTATTAGTATCATCATTTTATATTTTCTGTCCAGTTAATTTATTTTTGGGTTATATCTGATTTCTTAAACTTTTTGATCTTTATTTTTTTATGTTATCTATCTTCACCCTGGTTTTGTATCTTTTCATCTCTTTGTTTGTTTGGTTTTTATTTGGGATAAAGCTCTGTCTTTTATAACATTTGAGGAGCTTGTTGTTTGAAAGATGATTCCATTTGGTAAGATACTTTGGGCCCCATTAGGCATTTGAGGGGAGTTATGTTTGATTTCAATAACAAAAAACTTGTTTGCAGTGAATCTTTTCTCAATGCAAAAGCAAGTTGGTAACTGCCTTTGCAACTGCAGTCAGTTTTATATCAATTGCAGTCTTTTATTGCAACCGTGTGCCACACTAGGCCTTGGTATTCTTGATTCCTGTGGTTAAGCTATCTTTTCCTTATCTTAAATTTGGTTAGATTTATTGGCTTTCTATTTGCTAGTGCTTTGGTTAATCATGTATAAAACTTGGATTTAGGTAGTCATTCAAGGTTTTTAAAACATGTAAAGAATGCAACTTCATTGATATTCATGTTTCCTTATTTCTTTTCAACTTTTCATGAATTTTGACTAAAATATCTTGAAGTCATGTATGTTTTATTTGAGTCAATTGGTTATTGCTGTACCTTCCTTTTTTTGTTCTCATATAATAGGGTACTCTTGCCAACCTCCTTCTCCTTCCCTGTTGTCTGTGAGATGAAGTATTCTTCAACTTCTGAATATATTCAAGAAAAAGAGTAGAAAAAAGTGAAAATCTATGCTTTATGTGTAGTTATTTATGTATCAATTTTTACATATTCTCCCCATATTGGTTGCTTTAGTTTGAATGCAACTTATATAGCATATTTTTGGATTTCTCATTTCTCTTATCAAGCTGCTTATGAATGGATTCAGAGATTATATATGTTACATAATAATGACATGCTTTTGGAAAGTAATTAAAAACTTAACAATAATTAGGCTTAGCATAATATGTCTAACATGCAATAACTTAATTTCTAGGTGTTCATTGGGTGGCATTACAAACAACGATGCCTGTTTTGAGAAAGCATTGGAATTATCGCATGATAGGTCAGCTCGAGCTAAGGTGATTTTTATTTCTTTTAATTCAATGGGTGTAGGTATGTTTTTGTCTTGGTCTTTTTATATTTGCACATTTTCTATGTGTTAGCAATCTCTTGCCCGTAGTGCCTATGCTAGAGGAGACTATCAGACGGCTAAGATACTCTGGTATATTTGCTTGATCACCTTTGCTCATGTTTTTTAATGCTATTACTGATAAATTTTCTAGCTTACAATTTACTTGGACAAGCAATGATTTATCCTGAAAATCAGGGAGTCTGTGATGGCCTTGAATTCTTTATATCCAGATGGATGGTTTGCTCTTGGTGCTGCTGCGTTGAAGGTATGAAACATGTTCATCTTTATTTATCATGTTTGCACAAATCGTGCTGCAATTTGGAGAGTATATGTATAAGGCAAAGGATTTTTAATTCATGTTGAACTGTGGGATTATTTCTCTGTTCACATTCTTGGAACTTATGCTTATGTTCATGATACACAGGCTAGAGATGTTGAAAAGGCCCTTGATGCTTTTACGCGTACTGTTCAACTTGATCCTGAAAATGGGGAGGCATGGAATAATATCGCTTGTTTGTATGCACTTTTCTCTTTTATTTTATATAATTTAATTGTCATTTCTCTGTTTCATATATATCTGTATGTGTGCGTGTGTGGCTGTGTCTGTCCATGCATGTTGCACCTCATTTTATACTGCCAATGACTTGGATCATCTATATGCTGAAGGGATTATTTGTCTTGTTCTGATTTCCAATAATGTGGGGTGGTTTTTATGTTTCCCACTTAAGTTTTTATTTTTCCTAGATCAACATTATATCCAAAGTCCAAACTATATCTAAAATTATGCCAAGTAAATGGGAGCTCACTTTATATTTTTCACACAGAAGGAACTAGTTTTTGTGATTCAAATAGATCTTTTTTGGCCCAAAAAATAATAGAAGTTTTTTTTCGGTGGGTCAAAGTCAATTGAATGGATATTTTCAAAGAAAGTTCAAAGCTTTAACCATTTTGTTTTTTGCTTCATTTATTGTGTAATCTTTTCATTAACTGAATATTGATGCTTGTAATTTATTCAAATTTGGTAACATCTTAAGGATTATGGTATAGTTTTAAGAGCAGTGGGAAAGCAGTGATCAATCTATTCAGCCAAAATGTTGTAGTTGTTCAGACATGAAATTTCCATGTACTCTGCTGTCAAGAGAGGAGGTTGGATGGTTATAGTTTTAATTTTGTAATGTTAATCCCTATTATATAAAAGAAAAGGTGATTGGGAAAATAGGAAGCCAAATCCCCAACTGAGAAAAGAAATTAAAAGAAAAAAAGGGTGAACTCCTTTTATCTTGTCTCGGACCTCTATCTCCCATCAATGAAATATGGAATTCTTCGTCTATTTGTACGTATGCATGAGAAGGGAAAACTATTCATTAGTGGAGTATTTTGCCATATGATTTCAAATATTCTCAATCGCTGCTACATGTAATTGAGAGTTGTAACTTCCAAGGAATAAGAAATGCTCTTATTGAGTAGCAATATGAACTTTTTTTTTGCCAGAGGGAAGTATGGTCCTTACAATTGGAATTTATCTCAACTTTTCCGCTTGGTTGTATACTTATAGCTACTATTGAGAAAAGCTATGACTAAGACCACATTAAGGAGTTATTTCCCAGTTCAAGAAGGTATTCAGTTTGAAACCAAATAAAACCATTAGAAAGTTTCGTTGAGGCCTCCAAGGAAAGAGAGCGTTGACCAGTGGACATGTAAGAGTTGAGACATACTTCATTTTTAGGCTAGGAAGGTTGTGTGGAGTGTTATTTAAATTTATCTTCTCTTGCCATTAGTCATTGGGATCCTGTCTGACTTTAATCTAGATCTTTGTTGAAAACACATTTGGTTTTGCATTTTGCACACAGATAGAGTAGGAGTATGCTTCATGGTATAATGGTATTATTGATAATAAATAGTTCTCAAACATACAAAATTCATGTCTGGGCACTGTTAATCACTTTGAGCGGTCTCTTTGACCATGCAGGCATATGATTAGGAAGAAGAGCAAGGAATCCTTCATTGCATTCAAAGAGGCCTTGAAATATAAGTATTATTTTTTCTACCTTGGTTGATACACGTTAATTTGTCATGCACTTGGGAACTCAACTGAATTGATGTGTTTAGAAGTATGAGTTTTTTTCCCCAACTAGGGTTAAGAAAATTCTTTATTCCTAAATTAGGGTACTTTTAAATTGTTTTCCCTGAGTGAAAGAATGGTTCCTGTGATATTGGTACTTTTATCAAAATAATGGTTGTTTTGATGACAGTATTGGTGAGAAAGAAAATCGAAAGAAAAAACATAAGAAAAAAATGAAATTTAACTGCCATGCAGATAAGGACATGGCACTTACATGGTTTGAGGTACCTCATTCTGTTAAATAAGTTTAAAACTTCTCTTGTTTGAAATAGGAATTTAATAACCCCAGGTTGGAGGAAAAAAAAACTCTCAGAACTATACCTTTTACCGCTACTGACCCACAACTTGATTTGCTGACAGACGCAACAGCTGGCAGTTGTGGGAAAACTACAGCCATGTTGCTCTGGATGTTGGCAATATTTTTCAGGTAATCTTGCTCATGCAGTTTGGTTTTGAGCTGTTTACTCTTGCTAGGGCGTTTTGACATCAAGCATTTTCATCTCCTTGGCCCTTCTTATAGGATATGCTTATTTTATGTGAAGTGTTATTGTAAAAAGTTATAAATTATCAGATTATACTGGCTTGAATTACCCGTAATATGATAAATCTGGAAGTTTTGCATATAGATGTATGTGCTTAAATTCCTAATCTGAATGTGGTCTTTGCCTTATTAACTGTAATTAGGATAACTGTTGCAGTTGTTGTTGTGATTCTACACGAATTTTCCTTTTGTCCATCTTTCTGTTTATTTGCTATCTTATCATTTTCTTTTTGTAGGCCCTTGAAGCTGTTAGGATGGTGTTGACGTTGACCAACAATAAAAGAATTGATGTTGAATTAATGGATAGAATTATACAATATTTGGAGGAAAGTTCTTCAATTAGTCACTCAGCCGTGATCAATGGTGATTATTGTGCCAATGAAGTCTGTACAGATTCACGTATTTATTCTCTCAATAAATTAGCAAATGCAGAGCGAAATGTGAGAGAGTCGCGAGAAAAGGAGCATTTAGTGGAGTTGGTTGGGAAAAATCTACAACAGGTTTCGGATGTTTATCTGATTGTTTTCTGTTATTTTCTCTCTCCTAAGAAAATTGATAGTAAAGTTTCTCACCATAGGGATCAAATTATGTGGCTGCTAATCTGGATGCATCTATGTCTTGACATTATGCCATACGCAAGCAGTAGTCTTGCTATGCAAAACTGATTTCGGCTACAATGTGCTTGTGTTAAGTTTTTGGTTATGCTTTTACTAATTCACTGGTGGCTACCCTCTTTGTGTATGTGCTATAATTTTGCACAAACAAGTAAATGAGATAATGCGTAGGCAAAGAAAAAAGAATATGAGCATTATATCCAATATATATTAACTCTTGTCTGGTGCAGATGCTTAGACATGAAAGCAATGCAGAATTGTGGGGCTTATATGCAAGGTGGCATAGAATTAATGGTGACCTCACAATGTGCTCTGAGGCACTCTTAAAGCAAGTTAGATCATATCAGGTATCTGCCTTAAAAATCTAAAAATGTATTTTGCTATAATCCATATCTTACTATTGCTAGATTCTTTGGGCCTCATGGTACTTTATTTTCAAGCAAGCTTATTATCTTGATCAGTTGTGCGTGCATAGAAATGCTTAATTATGTCATTCTGTTAAATAAATTTTCTTGTAAGATTTAGGAATGTGGGTATGAGGAATCGCATTTTTTTTTTCTTCTACATTTGTACACAAGTAATTTTGTTTTTATAATATTAACATTTTACCAGCTCTCTTCTTCTATAAGGCATGGTTGTTTAAATTTATGCATTGCATTGGTTAGGTGACTGATCTCGTTTTATGCATTTGCTTGGTTTATCGTTGTCACCATATGGTTGTAATTGACTTTGTATTAGGGATCTGACTTGTGGAAAGATGGAAACCGCTTCAAAAGGTTTGCAAATTCGTCTTTGGAACTTTGTAAGATTTACATCAATATTTCTTCCTCCACTAGCTGTCATCGAGAACTCCTTGCAGCCGAGATGCACTTGCAGACCATACTAAAACAGGCAAGAAATTTATATTTTGATGTGCAAGATAAACTGTGTTTTTTATACCATTTTCTTTATTCATGTTTTCGTGTTAACTTTGAAGTGACAAAAATAAATATTTATGTTTATAATATTTATAAATTTCTATTTTGAATATTTTAATGTTATAAATATTTATCTGATTTATAAGTTTTTTTTTTGCCAAAATTGATAAGAAATAAGCATTCATGTGTAACAAATGTGACGAAAGTATTAGTTTTATCAAATGTGTTTTTGAGTGGAGACGAGGATGTGTGTTTTTGTTTACGTTCATCAGTATTTATTATCTAGTAAAGGTCTAACCGATAAGGTAAAATGGTGGGATTACTAGGCTAGAAGCTTTTCAGGAATGGACGAATTCAGAAATCTTGAAGCTTGCTTGGATGAAGTGAAGATGAAACTTCAATCAAAGTCAGTGGTTGCTTAAATGGCAAACTTCTGAAGTTCCATGTATTATTATTCTTGTGTTGTGCAATTATCATTATTGTTTGGGTAAGTGTTCAGGCCGATCCTAACTAATTTTCTTAGATTTTAGCAATGATATAATTTATGCTGGATTTGCAGCCTTGAAACTCAATGTTTTATTACAAGTCCCATAATGATATAAGGTTATAGTCATTGTGAATTTATAATTGAAAGGTCTCTTTTAAGTAATTATGCTTTTTAATCTTCTAATACACTGTTTTAAAAATGTATATGTATGTATACATATATACACATATACATATATGGGTATGTATATATGTTCTAACAATGGGCTAAAGACCATGAACGTGCATTATAATATTTTCCTTTTTTATTTAAGATTTGCATTCAAACCTTTTTTCACGTAATATACAAAAAATAAAATAAAATAAAATAAAATTGTTTTATAAGAATCAGATGATACAAAAGCCAAGCTATCGGTCGATTGTGGGGTGTGGCATGCTTTCTGAAACTGCATTGGATGGAGCAACAGAGAATCGGTCTGCAAGGTCTGTCGCTATTCTCCAACGTCACGCATTTAAGCCGGTAACAAAAACATTTCACTAGAAGTTCAAATGTACAACTGAAGAGGAGCCAAACAAGTCGATGTCATCTAACGCCATACTTTAAAGTTTGAAACAGAGACGTTTCACCAAAAACAGAAAACTGAGAACTGATCATTGATTAAGGAGCCCAAACCTCGTTACTACTCGTCGCCGGACGGTCAGACCTTCCAAGTATGTTACAAAATTTTTTCTCACGAAAGAAAGATTACTTCATTAAATGAAGCATTGCGAGATTGGAGTCAGGCGGCATCCCTTATCTTCCAGCAAACTCAACATGTGACCCAGATTCAAATCTTTGCATCCCTGACACTCTTAATGGCATGTCTACATCATTGATTCACTTTATATGTTTTTTTTTAACTCATCCTACATGATAAATTAAATTTCGGAAAAAAAAAAA
>JBBYHL010031119.1:0-10379 GCA_038381835.1 Adansonia madagascariensis
ATAATTAGGTGATTGGCCGACCCATGTGATTGAGAGCCCCAAAAACATTAGAAGAAATTGTAGTAGAGCCATGAATCATGACAATCATGGCAAGTCTTAGCAATTTCAACTCAAATAGAAATTAACCATGGAAAGTTGATAATGATAAATAATCCGGTTCCATAGAATTGCAATATTTGTTTGCCAAACTAATCTCAACATTTAGTTTTGATTTGGGTTGGAGTTTAGGAAATTTTACCTTGGCAATTCAGACTTCACTGCTGACCCAAGCATATTATCATGACTTACCAAAAAAATCTTACCATAAGATTTCAGTTCATGGAATAGTACATTGCCATTTGTCAACATAAATTACTATTTGTCGCAACATGCCCCGAGATGAATCCTCACAGATCTATAGGTGCATACGACTTAAAATATTCTTCTGAATAGAAAATGTCTTCTTGACTGAGACTTTTCCTTCCCGACGTGATGAGAACGAGAAATTATAGATTCTCGACTCGTGATACAATGAAGGGGACCATAAGACAAATCGCTCATCTTATTGGTTTCGGATGACCATCACGAAATGGCCAACGCTTGGAGTCGCCATCGATCATTTTGGGCTAGGCATGATCGGATGCCTATTGAAACTTATGTCTCAAGTTATGAAACTCGAAATATCGATCCCATGGTCTACGTAGTACAAAGATTTGTCATTTGAGTTTGGGAGTTAGTTATGCACGATCAGGCACAAACCTCTTTGTGACGCTCGAAATTAGTACCTTACTAGTTATTTCTTATCTTAGTTTCAATTCTTTCAATCTTAACTCGTCATTATTTTGATATAGCCCCCTTTTAATGCATGAATTTTATAGAAATACAAATCTAGGTTTTGATGAAAAGATTTAATCTCTACGCCCCGTAGAGATGGGGAATATAGAAATTTTCAATAAAAATGACCTCTGGATTTTACTTTGAAAAATAGAATATTCCACTTCAGGCACTGGAGAGATACCCACGTGGAACATTACCTTTAATTTTACTTGAAATGATTTGAAAACATGAATGCAAATAATCATCACAAAGAAATCACGTTAGTAAGGCAATGAATGAGGTAACATAACATGGACCATTCAATGTAATGATAAAGAGAATCGATGGACTATTGGAATTTATCTTCCAATTGGCATCGATTATCTAGGAATAACCGAATCGACAATTTTTGAGATGTATCTGGGTTTCTCGACTGAACAAGGTTTTTTTAAAAAAAATCGGTTAGACTCTTGAAACATTCATGGAATTCCGAGAAGGAGAAAAATTTAATTGTAGTTGAAAGACAGGGTTGGAGTATCCCTTCGAAAAGATAGGGTTGGACTATCCTCGTGGATGACGAATAATTTTGACAAAGAAAAATTTTTAAATCTTAACAATTTTGAAAAGTGGGGTTAGAGTATCCTCTCGAAAGGTCAGGGTTGGAGTATCCTCAAAAGTGACATGTCTGACACTTTTTAGAGAAGTCGAGTTGAAAATTTTAAGTTGACAAAACTTTGGGATTTAGAAAATGAGAGAGCATTTTGACGATTTTTGACAAAATTATTGTGAATAAGGATGGTAAAGATGTAAAAAATATATTAGTGCCTTGATACGAGCCTATGGGAGGTCAAAACATGTTTTCGAGGCTGATCAGAGTCTGAAAATAGGGGACAACACCGCGTTATCCTACTTTCTGAATTTATTCTAAATTGGTTTAAAAGTTTTAGAGGATGGACAAGATACCGTAAGAAAGGTAACTTAATGAGGGTCAATCTAAAAATATTCCCAATATCCCAAAAAATCACTCTCCAGGGGAATAAATTTTCAAGTTTGGATTAATTATGCTACCGACAGAGCATATGAGGGATAGGGTGTGTCAAAATCATCTTGGACTTATTTAGTATCGAAAAATTGCTAATAATACCTTTCTGAAAAGGAAATTTCATGAATCTTTTGGGAAAAATGTTTGAAAAAATTGGAAAAATCATTTAGTGGGTCCGAACGGCCCAACTAGAATGCAAGTTGTTGATTTCAGGGTTCTAGGCAGTTTAGGTTTGAAAAATCATAACTCTCTCGTCCGAAATGATCCGGGGATGAACAAGACATCGTTTTAAAGATAATTTGACGCACTTTCAAAGAAAAATATCATAAAATTCATGAAAAATCATTTGGGATTTTAAACTAATTTTTCAATTTGAAATAGTTGTGCTGCCAACAGGGGACAAAGCAAAGCAGGGGATATATCTTTTATTTTTCTTTGTGTTTTCGGGTCCAAACTCGAGTCATTGACATTCGAACGTCCATGACTAAAGGGAAAGAGTGGCATGAGCATCACGAACTCATTTGCACAGCACCAAAGTAGTTTGGGATAATGAAATAGCCCGTTGATCATACCACTCAAGGTTTCGACTCAAAAATAAGGCACAAACATTTTAGGAACAATTGCATGGCCATTTTCGTTGCAAAATTAGAAGTTTTGAGTTCGTTTAATCAAGATTCCAAATTTGGAAAACTTAATGGATTTTTTTTTAGCTAACTTTAAGGAAAATGCTAAGTTCATACTAATCCTCACTGGTTGAGGGTAACATGCTTGGCTTGGGGAGGTTTTGAAAATCAATTTTTAACAGCCATAAAACATGCACTTAGAGGAGGAGAAGACAACGAACATACAAGGGGATGGCAAATAACATGAATGGGGTTGCTAACTTTACCGATGGTCTTGACAAAGAAAGTGTTATGTACACATCTCATGAAGTGAAGCATGCTGAAAATGACAATGATCCATGACAAAATGCCAGTTAACATGTAAACATGCTTGAAATATGCTAGGCTAAGGATTTACTCATGGATTGAACGTAACATGATGCATGAATATGGCATCAAATGCATGAACAAGAGCTGTCGAAAATAATGAGGACGAAATAAGACACTTTGCACGTCAAAAGGGGCATCGAGGATCCAAATCCTAAGCTACCACAACCAAAGGCCACAATAATGCATGAGAATCCTAAGAGGGTGATGGAAGCATGGAAAGCTCACTAAAATGGTAAAGATGCCGAAAAACAGGAAATGAAAGTAATTAAGTAGGAAGTTATACCAACAAAGCTTCAATTTTGGTTAAGTGGTTGGAGCAACAGAGATGGCCTGAATTCCCCTCTTTTCTTCTGGTTAATTAGCAAGACATGAGAGAAAAAAAATGAAGTTTCGGTTTTGGTATGAGTGAGGATGATTTTTCAGAATGTATAATGGCTATGAATGAATGTTTGAGGCTGTTTTTGGATGCTAGGTGAAGAGCTAAGGGATTCTGTTTTTTTTATGAGTGAATGAGTTGGGAGAGTTGAAAATAAGCTGGAATCATCCCCCCTTTTTCTCAAATTTTAGCTGAGATATTAATGGTCTATTTATACCAGCAATTTGGAGCTAAATTGGAGGTGTTTTTGGTCATTTCTCAAGGGAACAAAGTTGTAACAACTGATAGCTATAGGGTGGCTATAGGAAACTATTTGCTGCCAATGTGATGGACATAGGGTGGCTGGTTTGATTGCTGAAATCAGATACCAGCCAGTAGGTTGGCTGATGGTAATCTTTGTCAACAAACAAGGGAGGAGTAAGGTGATCATATGACATTGACCCTTTATGATCTAATTTAGGCTTCAAAAAAAAATATTTTGATTAATTCACAAGTTCAAATTCATAATCTGATATGGGTTTTGATCTTTTTTGATGCAAAAAGGAGTTAAAATCGAGCTTTGGACCAATGGTGGACAAGTTAAAAATGCCCTGATCATGGAAAATAGCTTGCATGTATCGATACATTGAAGTTTGATCCAAAAAACCTCGAATGAATCGATACAATGAAACATTGTATTGATACAATGAAATATCGTATCAATACATGTTGATACGTATCGATACATCTACTTTACAGAATGCACGTTTAGGTTTTGGCATGGCCTAGTATCGATACATGTATCGATACATTTACACATTGTACCGATACAAATAGGGACATTTTGAATTTTTGGGTCGTTGGAGCATTGTATCGACTCATTCAGGCAAAATTATGAATTTTCCCATGTCTTTTGTCCCCGAATACCTGGAACTACGTCCTTTGATGCTATATCTTTGCATTTCTCTTTAATATGATCCATAGGCATTCTTAACCTCCTTAAAAATACTTTTTCGTCGGGTGTTGATCGTCGTCCCCTTTCACGTCCATGCCTCAGGTTGCTAAAAATTAACCCGGACAAAATAAGGTGTGTACACTATCTAAAACTAATTTTTTTCATAGATATTCTGAACATTGACAAAGCAAAATTTGGCGTTCTAATCAAATTTTTATGCCGACCTCAATTATGGTTTAGAATAGACAATTTCACCACTCGGACCCATACAAGAAGTTGCATATTCATGTAAGCTAAGACGTATCACCTCGACTAAGACATGACATTATTTGAACATTGAAGTAAGTGTCTGCATTTCAGCTCGACCACAATTAACACATGAATGTTGACGTCAAATGGACACATGTATTCGTCTAAATTGTCAGATAGTTAAGGGGTTGAAAACTAATTGCTCTTACCTTTTGATTTGGATTTTTTAGGAAGTTCGGCCATGGGCGTAGCTCCAGTTTGAGAACTATCTTGATTTTCTGTACAATGCGCACTGGTAACAACACATGCACTACTAGTTGAAGCCCCCAAGTTTGGATCTTGAACGTCATTTATCATATGTGAACCACTGAAAGGAAATTAATTGGGAAAAAGAAAATCATGATTCAAGAATTAGAAGTGTAATTACCCAAAATTAGATGCATGATTTAGTTTGAGATATACTTGAAGGTAACTTTTGAGCATCTAATCTTTTTCCAAATTTAATTAAGCACGCAATCTTCTTCCAAATTTAATTATAATAATTTTTCCTATACGTTCATGATGTATTTCAATTCACTCAATATTTTACATAATTTATCATAATAATTTAATTTTAACTATAAATTCACTATTTATTTAAGAATTGGATCATTCCATCTTCATACATTAATATAAATATTATATTTAAAACTTTAGTCTAATTTTTGAACATATAGCAAGATAATATTCTAATACAAATAAAGCAAGCGATATACCTGAGCAAGAGCTCTTAATTCCTTTTCATGGTGGTCCAGTGGATTAAGAAGATGATTGTTAATTATTGTCATTTTTAGTTAATATGAAAGATTAGGCACTATTTTGTCTTGAAATAGATTACAAATTTGACTTTTTTGCTGAACTAATGCAATGAATATATATATATATATATATACACACACACACATACGCATATATCAAGCACCAGTGAGAAGTAAAGAATGAAAGTCGTCAGATCTTTGTCAGTCTACTAAATAACAAAACTTAGTAGATAATAGGAGTGAGTTCGAATACTATTGTTTGGAAGTCACATCGGAACAAGTATTTTGTTATTAGGCCACAAACTTCCACGCATATCTTCCATTTTAGGTAAACTTCTAAAGGCCAAAATTTTTTACAATCGTAAAAGTGTAAATAAGACACTTGTGCATGCAAGTTATTTAAATTTGACTTAAGAAAATTTAGAATTTAGTTTGGTTATTATTGAGTAGAACTTGAGTAGCTGGAGATATCAAGTTGAACTCTGTTCCATGGTTCTTAGTTAAATACCCTCAAAATGATTTAGAACAACTGCTATAACCGGCTAAAGTCCAGGGATTCTATTCCATGGCAATCTAGAAAATTAAGAAAATCAAATAAATGATGAACTAGACAAGTAATTGCTATTAGTAATTGGATGTTGGAAAAATCAAATAACAAATTGTAAAATAAAAGAGAATTAAGAGTTAAAAATTAATTTTAATGAGTCCACAAACTAACAAAACAGTAGAGCTTGAGCAGCTCGAGATATCAAGTGAGCTGAATTCTAATCCATGGTTGCCAGCTAAATACCCTCAAAATGATTTAAAACAATTGTCAAACCTTACAAACTCTCTGTAGTCTGTTCCATGGCGATCTTGAAAATTAAGATAATCAAATAAATGATGAACTAGATAAGTAATTGCTATTAGTAACCAGATGTTTGTAAAATCAAATAACAAATTGTAAAATCAAACAGAATTAAGATTTAAAAAATCAATTTTAATGATTCCATAAACAAACAAAACAGTAGAGCTCGAGATATCAAGTAAGTTGAATTCTGTTCCATGGTTTCCAGCTAAATACCCTCAAAATGATTTAAAATAATTACCATACCTGGCAACCTCTCTGGAGTCTGTTCCATGGTGATCCTAAAAATTAAGACAATCAATTAGATGATGGCGGATAAGCAATTGCTATTAATAACCAGACGTTTGTAAAATCAGATAATAAATTGTACAATCAGTGACAAGTAAGGGTTAAAAATCAATTTTTATGAGTCCATAAACTAACAAAACAGTAGAGCTCAAGTAGCTCGAGATATTGAGTGAGTTGAATTCTGTTTCATGGTTCCCAGCTAAGCACCCTCAAAATGATTTGAAACACGTCACACCTGGCCAACATCTCCGAAGTCTGTTTCATGGCGATCCTGAAATTTAAGACGATCAAATAAATGATGAATTGATAAGCAACTAATATTAGCAACTAGATATTTCTAAAATCAGATAACAAATTGTAAAATCAAAGAGAATTAAGAGTTAAAAATCAATTTTTATGAGTCTACAATGTAATAAAACAGTAGAGCTCTCGTAGCTCGACATATCGAGTGAGCTAAATTCTATTCCATGATTCCCGGCTAAAAATCCTCAAAATGATTTAAAACAATTGCCATACCTGGCCAACCTCTCTCGAGTCTGTTCCAAGGTGATCCTGAAAATTAAAACAATCAAATAAATGATGAACTAGATAAGTAATTGCCATTAGTAAACAGACATTTGTTTATAAAATCAGATAACAAATTATAAAAGCAAAGAGAAGCAAGAGTTAAAAATCAATTTTTATGAGCCCCTAAACTAACATAACTTAGTAAATTAATATGACTGAGTTTGAATAATACTAACTCCAGGGAAGTTAGCTAAGGCCAGGGCAGAAGAGCTTGGATGATGAATCTGCGACTGAACTTTTAATCTTTTGGCTTTTGGTGGAATTAAATGTTTAAAATGATCAGCGCGGATGTCCTCTCCTTCTCTTATTTTATCAAATAGAAACTCAGCTGCATCCTGCAAAACCCAAGCAATGCACGTTAGAGCAGAGAGGTTGAGAGAGACATGGGAATAACTGTTTTCTCCAAGTAGTTTTGTGTATGTGTACATATATATAAATACTCCCAAGTAGTTTTGTATGTGTGTATATATAGATATAGAAGTTTGTGTGTTAATGGCCACCAAGTCTTCGTCCTTAATCCTGAGTTCTGCAATATATGAACATCGGATTCCGTAAAAAAAGTGGCAAATTTGGAATGAAACAGAGATTTGTATTTCTTTACCATTTTTTCCTTCTGTTTCATTCTATAATTTTTAGAATAAATTGCGCTTGGCGTTTTCCTTTTAACTTCGGGAAGTGCTTCGCCACTACCAGATTTTGTTTGTTGTGCATTTTGAGATGGCTCTCCTTGACTCCATTGAGTTTGCCTTGTTTCTTCAAAACGCATCATTCTGTCACTATCAGTTTGACTCAGACCTGCCTGACTTAAAGGTTGCTGAGAGACACTCTCAACACTCATTATGGACGGCAAAAAGTTGGATTGAGAAGCCTGAATCAGAGAGTAGGATTGATCAGCCACACTCGGACCAACTTGATCAAGTTGATGTCGTTGAGGAAGACTCACTCTCCCCATTCCAAATTCCGGATTCTTATATGCTTGATTGAACTGATGCTGGTTTGCTAGCTGAGAATGCTCCCCCTCAGTTAAAAGCCGCTGAAGTTCCATGCAATCAGTCTCACTGAGAATCTGATCTGCTTCTTGATTGAAATCAGGCAGGTTTGCTTGCTGAGACCCTGAACCACTTCCAAACCACGTGGTGCACCATTGACCATTTTGTCTCTGTTCTGCTTGATTTGGCGTAGATGTGTTACTCACACGTGAGTTTGAAAACAAAATAGAACCCTCTATCATATCTGGCTTCAAATGCTCGGTTGGATTTATGTTACTACAGTAACAACATACTATATGAAGAATAAGAAAACCCAAAAGTAATAACCTGAAAAAAAAAGAAAAAAAAAAACCATTCCCAAGTATCATGATCAGATTAAGGGACAAAAAAGCAAATTGTCATGAACGGATAAACTGACTGGGAACTGAAAACAAATTGTAAGAAAAATAGATAAACTATTCTACAAATTATCTTCATTTAAAAGATAATAAGAAAAAGCTACTTTCAATTAAAAGAAAATACTTATGATCAAATAATTCTATAAAGTTCCCGAAATAAGAAAAAAGGAAATCATGGTTACTAACTTTGAAGCCATTTGAGGGAGGTGCCTGAAACAGAATCTTCCTCTTCCTTCTTCAAATCTGAAAATTAACTTCCAGTCTTGTTATAAATCATAAGTAAATCTTTGGTTATTAAAAATGGACGTTTGTTTTATGACTTCGATTACTGAGTGTAAACTGACGTGGGATGTTGCCCTTCGACACCCATAATGTCTCTTTAAACCATTTTTTTTTTGGTCGCAATTTATCGCGTTGCTATCAGCTTGTTTAGCGCAAAGTCCAAGCGGCTCTCCCCTTGTCCTCGATAAGTAGGTGCTCAGTCACTTTCCTCTCTAACAAGGCTCGAGAGCGGGAAATAAAGTCAACGGAAATCTACAACACAAAAAAACTAAGCCGCGCGTTGATTTCTCTTATTTTTATTTTTTGTTTTGTTATTTTAAATTCGTTGATCAAAATTCATTTAAATTCGATGATTTTTTATTTTTAAAATTTAAATTTAATTTAAAATAAAAAATTAAATTATTTAATTTTATTTAATTAAATTTATTTATTTAATAAAAAATAAGTTTAATTATTATATTTGATTTTAAATTTAATTATTTTTATTTGAGTTAAAGTTATAATTAAAATTTTTTAGATTTATTTAATATATTATTTTTATTAAATTTAAAAATCAATAATTACACAAATTCTTTCGTAAATATTATTTAATCAAATATCAAACTATCGAAAGATGTCGAACGTAAAATATTCCAACACTTTGCTGACGCGAGTTACGTCTACTTTACTCACGCGAGTACTACATTTGTCGCTAATAGCTCACACGATGTCATGGGCCCAATAGATAGTTATGAAAATGACATGAATAGAGGTGAGTGGGTTTAGATCAGGCTGGCTCAGAATTTAAATTATTTTATATTTAAATTTATTTTAAATTTAGATTATAATGGGTTTAAACATTTTTTATTGAAATTTTTACGTGTTTGAATTATCTTAATTCGGATCATTTTGATTATAATTTTTTTTTAAATTTAGATTATTTTAAATTAAATTAATTTGAGTTTAGACAGGTTTAGATGGATTAAAAAAAATTATAATTTTATAAAATTTTTATTTTAAATTTTAAATGTAATAATTGATTTTATTTTTACATAGTGACAAAATTACTGATTAAAATTTTAAAAATTAATAAATATTTATATAAATATAAAATTAAATAATAATTTTATTTATTTATTGAGTATTTGTGTTTAATATTATCTATAATTTTTAATATAGTATCTTCTAAGTTCAAATAAAAGCTAAATATATAAGTTCGATAAATATATATATCTATTTATAATAAAAATAAAAAATAATTCATGTATTTGATACTTCTTATTATTTTACAATAATAATATACTTATATTTTTATTTATTTTTATGATATTTAGTATTGATATTACTAATGATTATATAAGAACTTTCTTTTTTGTTTTATAAGCATGCTAAAATAAATATAAGATAACATTAGATAAAGTAAATATAAAAATATCATTAGGTTACATTTAAAAAAATCGTTGCAATGAAAAAGTTATAAATAAACTTAAAAAATTATACATACATACATACATACATATATATATATATATATACATATAAAACTTTTTACTCTTTACCTAATAACTAATTGGACTCTTATGTACTTAACCCAACAGTTTTTTAATTTTATTAGATTTTTTGGTTAATTTGTTATAACTTTTTTAGGTTGCATTTAGAAATTTGCATTTCAAAATTATGTAAATTTTGTATAAAACACATTAAATATAGCATTTATGATTTTTTTTAAATTTATAAATTTGTTAGATGCATATTTAGTGGTAAATTTGAATTACTTATAAATATTTGTGAATTTAAAATTTATATTTTTATAGCTTTAAAATATATAATTATATTAAATTATA
>JBBYHL010031139.1:0-10377 GCA_038381835.1 Adansonia madagascariensis
TGATGCTTTGGTTTGGCAAGAAAAGCTTTTCTATCCATAATTTTCCTTATAATCAAAGTTCATCTATCGAATGAGACAAGCTTGGATTCTCACAATAATCTTCATTCATTTATGACTAGGCACCACAATCATGTTCTCCTTTTTAGGATATATGATATTGACGCTTTGGTTTTATAGGAAAAAGGTTTTTTTTTCTAACATTTTCCTTAGAATCAAAGTCCATTTATCAATTGGGAAAAACTATGATTCTCATAGCAATCTCCATTCTGTTTGCGATTGGGCACTACAACCATGTTCTTTTTATTGGGATACACGATATTGATGCTTTGGTTTGGCAAGAAAAGCTTTTCTCTCCATAATTTTCCTTATAATTAAAGTTCATCTGTTGAATGAGACAAGCGTAGATTCTCATAGTAATCTTCATTTTTTTTTGTGATGGGTAGTACAATCATGTTCTCATCTTTGGGATATATGCTATTGACACTTTGGTTTGGCAGGAAAAGCTTTTCTTTCCAATATTTTCCTTAGAATCAAAGTTTAGTTATCAACTGTGACAAACTACGATTCTTGTAGCAGTCTTCATTCTATTTCTAATTGGGCACTACAGCCATGTTCTTCTCATTGGGATACACAATATCGATGCTTTGTCTCATAAGAAAAGCATTCTTTTCCACCAATTTTCCTACAATCAAGGTTTGTCTGTCAACTGAGATAAACAATGATTTTCATAATAATCTTGATTCTTTTTGTGATTAGGTATTACAATTACGCTCTCCTCATTGGGATACATGGCATTGATCCTTTGGTTTGGCAAGAAAAGCTTTTCTTTTCACTATTTTACTTAAAATCAAAGTTCATCCATTAAACAAGACAAACTTGTATTCCTATAATAATCTCTTTTTTTTTTTTTTTGTGACTGGGCACTATAGTCATATTCTCTGCATTGGGTACACGATATTGGTTTTTTTGGTTTGGCGAAAAAAGCTTGTCTCTCGACCATTATCCATATAATCCAAGATCATCCATCAAATGAGATAAACTTGGATTCTCATAATAATCTTCATTCTTGTTGTGATCGAAGGCAACAATCATGTTCTCCTTATTAGGACACATGATATTAATGCTTTGCTTTGGCAAGAAAAGCTTTTCTTTCCACCATTTTCCATATAATAAAAGTTCATCTACCAAATGAGACAAACTTGGATTCTCAAAATAATCTCCATTATTTATGTGATTGGGCACTACAACATGTTCTCCTTATTGGGATACAAAATATTGTTGCTTTAGTTTGGCAAGAAAAGCTTTTCTCTCCACAATTTTCCTTATAAGCAAAGTTTATCTATTAAATGAGACAAATTTGGATTCTCATAATAATATTCATTCTTTATGTGATTGGGCACTATAGTCATGTTCTCCTCTTAGGGATACATGATATTGATGCTTTGTTTTGGTAGGAAAAGCTTTTCTTCCCAACATTTTCCATAGAATCAAAGTTCATCTATCAACTAAAGAAACTACAATTCTTGTAGCAATCTCCATTTTGTTTGTGATTGGGCAGTACAACCATTTGTCTTCTTATTGGGATACGCTATATCGATGCTTTAGTATAGTAGGAAAAACTTTCTTTTCCACCATTTTCCATAGAATCAAAGTTTATCCATCAACTAAGATAGATGATGATTCTTGTAATAATCTTGATTCTTTTTGTGACTGGGCACTATAATTACGCTCTCCTTATTAGGATATATGGCATTGATGCTTTGGTTTGGCAAGAAAAGCTTTTCCTTCCATTATTTTCCTTAGAATCAAAGTTTATCTATCAAACAAGGTAAACTTGGATTCTTATAATAATCTCCATTTTTTTTCATGGTTGGGCACATAATCACATTTTCCTTATTGGGTCCGCAATATTGGTGCTTTGGTTTCGCAAGAAAAGCTTTTCTTTCCACCATTTTCCTTATAATCCAAGATCATCCATCAAATGAGACAAACTTGGATTCTCGCAACAGTCTTCATTCTTTTTGTGTTTGCGCACCACAATCATGTTCTCCTAGTTGGGATATATGATACTGATGCTTTAGTTTCGCAAGAAAAGCTTTTCTTTCTACCATTTTCCATAAAATCAAAGTTTGCACATTAAACGAGACATATTTAGATTCTCATAATAATCTCTGTTCCTTTTATGATTGGGCACTACAATCATGTTCTCCTCATTGGGATACACGATATTGCTACTTTGGTTCAGCGAGAAAAGCTTTTCTCTACATAATTTTCCTTGTAATCAAATTTCATCTGTCAAATGAGACAAATGTTGATTCTTATAGTAATCTTCATTCTTTTTGTGATTAGGCACTACAATCATGTTCTCCTTTTTGGGATATATGATATTGATGCTTTGGTTTGGCAGGAATAGCTTTTCTTTCCAACATTTTCCTTAGAATCAAAGTTCACCTGTCAACTAAGACAAACTACAATTCGTATAGCAATCTCCATTCTATTTGTGATTGGGCACTATAACCATGTTCATCTTATTAGCATATACGGTATCGATGCTTTGTTTGGTAGGAAAAGCTTTTCTTTCTACCATTTTCCTTAGAATCAAGTTTTTTCGTTAACTGAGATAAATGATGATTATCATAATAATCTTGATTCTTTTTGTGATTAGGCACTACAATTATGCTCTTCTCATTGGGATACATGGTATTAATGCTTTTGTTTGGCGAGAAAAGCTTTTTCTTCCACCATTTTTCTTAGAATCAAAGTTCATCCATCAAACAAGACAAACTTAGATTCTCATAATAATCTCTATTTTTCTTGTGATCGAGCACTACAATCACCTTCTCCTCATTAGGTACATGATATTGGTGCTTTGGTTTTGGTAGGAAAAGCTTTTCTTTCCACCATTTTCCTTATAATCAATGTTCATCCATCAAATAAGATAAACCTAGATCCTCATAATAATCTTCATTCTTTTTGTGATTGGGCACTATAATCATGTTCTCTTTGTTGGGATACATGATATTGATGCTTTTGTTTGGCAATGAAAGCTTTTTTTTCCACCAGTTTTGTTAGAATCAAAGTTTATCCATCTAACAGGACAAAATTGGATGCTCATAATAATCTCTATTTTTTTGTGATCAGGCACTATAACAATCACATTCTCCTTATTGGGTACACCATATTGGTGCTTTAGTTTGGCAAGAAAATATTTTTTCTTCACCATTTTCCTTATAATTAAAGTTCATCCATCAAACAAGACAAACTTGGATTCTCGTAATAATCTCCATTTTTTTATGATCGTTCACTATAATCATGTTCTTCTCATTGGGTACATGATATTGGTGCCTTGGTTTGGCAAGAAAAGCTTTTTTCTCCACCATTTTGCTTATAATCAAAGATCATCCATCAAATGAGACAAGCTTGGGTTCTCGTAATAATCTTCATTCTTTTTGTGAATGTGCACCAAAATTGTGTTCTCCTCGCTGGGATACATGATCCAGATGCTTTGTTTTAGCAAGAAAAACTTTTCTCTCCACCATGTTCCATAGAATCGAAGTTCGTCTGTCAAACGAGACAACTTGGATTCTCACAAGAATCTTCATTCTTTTTGTGGCTACGCGCTACAATCATGTACTCCTCTTTGGGACACATGATATTGATGCTTTCATTTGGCAGGAAAAGCTTCCTTTTCAACATTTTCCTTCAACAACAGAGATAGACTACGATTCTCATAGTAATCTCTATTTTTTTTGTGATTAGGCACTATAACCATGTTCTTCTCATTGGGATACACAATATCGATGATTGGTTTTGCAAGAAAAGCTTTCCTTTCCACCATTTTCCTTAGAATCAAAGTTCATCCGTCAACTAAGATGAACAACTATTCTCGTAATAATCTCAATTTTTTTTTAGATTGGGCACTACAATTATGCTTTCCTCATTGGGATACATGATATTAATGCTTTAGTTTGGCAAAAAAACTTTTTTTCCACCATTTTCCTTGGAATCATAGTTCATCCATCAAACAAGACAAACTTGGATTCCTCTAGTAATCTCCATTTTTTCGTCATCAAGCACTACAATTGCATTCTCCTCATTGGGTACACGATATTGGTGCTTTGGTTTAACAGAAAAAACTTTACTCTCCACCATTTTCTTTATAAATAAAGATCATCCATCAAATGAGATAAACTTGGATTCTCAAAAGAATCCTCGTTCTTTTTGTGATACTGATGTTTTGGATTGGCAAGAAAAGCTTTTCTCTCCACTATTTTTCTTATAATCAAAGTTCATCCATCAAGTAAGACAAACCTAGATTCTCATAATAATCTTCATTCTTTTCATGATTGGGCACTACAATCATGTTCTCCTCATTGGGATACATGATATTAATGCTTTGGTTTAACAAGAAAAGCTTTTCTTTTCACCATTTTCCATAAAGTCAAAGTTTATTTGTTAACTGGGACAAACTACGATCCTTATAATAATTTCCTTTCTTTTTATGATTGGGCACTATAATCATTTTCTCATTATTGGGATACATGATAATGTTTCTTTGGTTTGGCAAAAAAAGCTTTCCTTTTCACTATTTTCCTTAGAATCAAAGTTTTTCCGTCAACTGAGATAAATGATGATTCTTTAATAATATCTCATCTTTTTGTGATAGGGCACGACAATCATATTCTCCTAATTAGGATACATGATATTGGAGCTTTGGTTTTGCAAGAAAAGCTTTTCCTTCCACCATTTTTCATATAGTCAAAGTCCATCCGGCAAATGAGACAAACCTAGATTCTTGTAATAATCTTTATTTTTTTTATGATTGCACACCAAAATCAAGTTCTCCTCATTGTGATACCTGATACTGATGCTTTAGTTTGGCAAAAAAAGCTTTTCTTTCGACCATTTTTCATAGAATCAAAGTTTGACCATTAAATGAGACAAACTTGGATTCTCATAATAATCTCCATTCTTTTTGTGATTGGGCACTACAATCATGTTCTCCTCATTGAGATACACGATATAGGTGCTTTAGTTTCACAAGAAAAGCTATTCTCCCCATAATTTTCCTTATAATCAAAGTTCACCTATCAAATGAGACAAACTTGGATTCTCATAGTAATCTTCATTGTTTTTGTGACTGAGCACTACAATTATGTTCTTCTTTTTGGGATACATGACATTGATGCTTTGGTATGGTAGGAAAAGCTTTTCCTTCCAACATTTTTCTTAGAATCAAAGTTCATCTGTCAACTGAGACAAACTAAAATTCTCGTAGCAATCTCTATTCTCTTTATGATTGGGCACTACAACCATGTTCTTCTTATTGGGATAAACAATATCAATGCCTTGGTTTGGAAGGAAAAGCTTTCCTTTCACCACTTTTCTTAGAATCAAAGTTCATCCATCGACTAAGCTAAATGATGATTCTTGCATTAATTTCAATTTTTTTTGTGATTATGCACTACAATTATGCTCTTCTCATTAGGATACATGGTATTGATGCTTTGGTTTGGTGATAAACACTTTTTTTCCACCATTTTTCTTAGAATCTAAGTACATCCATCAAACAAGACAAACTTGGATTCTCATAATAGTCTCTATTTTTTTCATGATCGGGCACTACAATCACATTCTCCTCATTGGGTACACGATATTGCTGCGTTGGTTTGGCAAGAAAAGCTTTTCTTTCCACCATTTTCCTTATAATCAATGTTTGTCCATCAACAAAACTAGATTCTCATAATAATCTTTATTCTTTTTAAGATTGGGCACTATAATCATGTTTTCTTCATTGGGATACATGATATTAATGCTTTGGTTTGCCAAGGAAAGCTTTTCTTTCCACCATTTTTCTTAGAATCAAAGTTCATCCATCTAACAAGACAAACTTGGATTCTCGTAATAATCTCCATTTTTTTATGATCGAGCACTACAATCACATTCTTCTTACTGGATACAAGGTATTGGTGCTTTGGTTTGGCAAGAAAAGATTTTCTCTCCACCATTTCCCTTTTAATTAAAGTTCATATATCAAAAAAGACAAACTTGGGTTCTTGTAATAATCTCCATTTTTTTGTGATCAGGCACTACAATCATGTTCTCCTCATTGGGTGCATGATATTGGTGCTTTGGTTTTGCAAGAAAAGCTTTTCTCTCCACCATTTTGCTTACAATCAAAGTTTATTCATCAAATAAGACAAACCTGGATTTTCGTAATAATCTTCATTTTTTTTGTGATTGGGCACTACAATCATGTTCTCCTCATTAGGATACATGATATTGATGCTTTGGTTTGGCAAGGAAAGCTTTTCTTTCCACCATTTTTCATAGAGTCAAAGTTTATCCATCATGTAGGACAAACTATGATCCTCATAATAATGTCCATTCTTTTTGTAATTGGGTAGGAAAAGCTTTCCTTTCCACCTTTTTTTGTAGAAACAAAGTTTATTTGTCAGCTGAGATAAATGATGATTCTTGTATAATCTCCATTGTTTTCTTGAGTGGGCAGTACAATCATGTTCTCTACATTGGATACATGATATTGGTGCTTTGGTTTTGCAAGAAAAGCTTTTCCCTCCACCATTTCCCTTATAATCAAAGATCATCTGTCAAATGAGATAAACTTCGATTCTTGTAATAATCTTCGTTCTTTTTGGGATTGCACACCATAATCATGTTTTGCTCGTTGGGATACATAACACGAATGCTTTGGCTTGGCAAGAAAAGCATTTTATTCCACTATTTTCCATAGAATCAAAGTTCATTCGTCAAATGAGATAAACTTCGATTCTCATAATAATTTTTACTCTTTCGGTGATTGGGCACTACAATCATGTTTTCCTCATTGGGGCACATGATATTGGTGTTTGGTTTGGCAATAAAACTTTTCTCTCCATAATTTTCCTTAAAATCAGTGTTCATCTATCAAATAAGATAAACTTTGATTCTTATAATAATTTTCATTCTTTTTGTGATTGGGCACTACAATCAAGTTCTCTTATTTAGGATACATGATATTGATGCTTTGGTTTGGCAGGAAAAACTTTTTTTTCTAACATTTTCCTTAGAATCAAAGTTTGTCTATCAACTAAGATAAACTAAGATTCTTAAAGCAATCTCATTTTTGTTTGTGAAACCATGTTCATCTCATTGGCATATATGATATCGATGCTTTGGTTTGGCAGGAAAAGCTTTGCTTTTCACTATTTTCCTTAATATCAAAGTTCTTCTGTCAACTGAGATAAACAGTGATTATCATAATAATCTCAATTCCTTTTGTGATTGGGCACTACAATTACACTTTCCTTATTGGGATACATGGTATTAATGCTTTGGTTTGGTGAAAAAGGCTTTTCTTTCCACCATTTTCCTTAGAATCAAAGTTCATCCAACAAACAAGACAAACTTGGGTTCTCATAATAATCTCTACTTTTTTCATGATCGGGCACTACAATCACATTCTCCTCATTGGGTACATGATATTGGTGCTTCAGTTTATGAAGAAAAGCTTTTCTTTATACAATTTTCCTTACAATCGATGTTTGTCAATCAAATAAGACAAACCTGGATTTTTGTAACAATCTTCATTTTTTTTGTGATTGGACACTACAATCATGTTCTCTTTATTGGGATACATAATATTAATGCTTTGGTTTGGCAAGGAAAGCTTTTCTTTCCACCATTTTTCTTATAATCAAAGTTCATCCATCTAACAAGATAAAATTGGATTTTCATAGTAATCTCCGTTTTCTACAATCACATTCTTCTTATTGCGTACACGATATTGGTGCTTTGGTTCGGCAAGAAAAGATTTTCTCTCTGCCATTATCTTTATAATCAAAGTTCATCTATCAAACAAGATAAACTTGGATTCTTGTAATAATCTCTTTTTTTTTTGTGATCGGGCACTACAATCATGTACTCTTTATTGGGTCACGATATTGGTTCTTTGGTTTAGTAAGAAAAGCTTTCCTCTCCACCATTTTCCTTAGAATCAAAGTTTATTTGTCAAATAAGACAAACTTGGATTCTCATAATAATCTTCATTCTTTTTGTGATTGGGCACTATAATCATGTTTTCCTTATTTGGATACATGATATTGATGCTTTGGTTTGGTAAGGAAAGCTTCTCTTTCCACCATTTTTCATAGAGCCAAAGTTTATCCAACATGTAAGACAAACTATGATCCTCATAATAGTGTCCATTCTTTTTGTAATTGGCCAGGAAAAGCTTTCCCTTCCACTTTTTTTTTGGTAGAAACAAAGTTCATTTGTCAACTGAGATAAACGATGATTCTTGTATAATCTCCATTGTTTTCTTGAGTGGGCACTATAATCATGTTCTCCATAGTTGGTGCTTTGGTTTTGCAAGAAAAGCTTTTCCCTTCACCATTTCCCTTATAATCAAAGATCATCTGTCAAATGAGACAAACTTGGATTCTTATAACAATCTTCATTCTTTTTGGGATTGTACACCACAATCATGTTCTGTTCATTGGGATACATGATACTGATGTTTTGGTTTGGCAAGAAAAACTTTTCATTTTGCGATTTTTTATAGAATCAAAGTTTGTTCAAAAAATGAGATAAACCTTGATTCTCATAATAATCTCCATTCTTTTGTGATTGGGCACTACAACCATGTTTTCTTCATTAGGATACACGATATTGGTGCTTTGGTTTCGCAACAAAAGCTTTTCTCTCTATAATTTTCTTTATAATCAATGTTCATCTATCAAATGAGACAAACTTAGATTTTTACAATAATCTTCATTCTTTTTATGATTGGGCACTACAATCAAGTTCTCCTATTTAGGATACATGATATTGATGCTTTGGTTTGGTAGGAAAAACTTTTCTTTCCAACATTTTCCTTGGAGTCAAAGTTTATCTATCAACTGATACAAACTACGATTCTTGTAGCAACTCCTTTTTGTTTGTGATTGGGTACTACAACCATGTTCATTTCATCGGCTAGCAGGAAAACCTTTTTTTTCCACTATTTTCCTTAGAATCGAAGTTCTTCCGTCAATTGAGATAAACGATGATTATCATAATAATCTTGATTCTTTTTATGATTGGGCATTATAATTACGCTCTCCTTATTGGGATACATGGTATTAATGCTTTGGTTTGGCAAGAAAGGCTTTTCTTTCCACCATTTTCCTTAGAATCAAAGTTCATCCATCAAACAAGACAAACTTGGATTCTCATAATAATCTCTATTTTTTTCATGATCGGGCACTACGATCACATTTTCCTCATTGGGTACACGATACTAGTGCTTTGGTTTGGCAAGAAAAGCTTTTCTTTTTACTATTTTTCTTATAATAGATGTTCATCAATCAAATAAGACAAACATGGATTCTCATAACAATCTTTATTTTTTTTATGATTGGGCACTAAAAACATGTTCTCTTCGTTGGGATACATGATATTAATGCTTTGGTTCAGCAGGTAAGCTTTTCTTTCCACTATTTTTCTTAGAATCAAAGTTCATCCATCTAACAAGACAAACTTGGATTCTTGTAATAATCCCTTTTTTTTGTGATCGAGCACTACAATCACATTCTCCTTATTGTGTACACGATATTGGTGCTTTGGTTGGCCAAAAAAATTTTCTCTCCACCATTTTCCTTATAATCAAAGTTTATCTATCAAACAAGACAAACTTGGATTCTCGTAACAATCTCTATTTTTTTTGGGATTGGGCACTGCAATCACATTCTCCTCATTGGGTACACGATATTGGTGTCTTTGATTTAGCAAGAAAAGCTTTTCTCTCCACTATTTTCCTTACAATCAAAGTTCTTTCATCAAATAAGGCAAACCTAGATTCTCGTAATAATCTTCATTCTTTTTATGATTAGGCACTACAATCATGTTTTCCTCATTGGTGTCGCAATGTACCCTAGGGTGGATCCTCGTGGATCTATGCTGTATACGACTTAAAATATTTTTTTGACTTGAAAATGTCTTCTTGACTGAGACTTTTCCTTCACGACCTAATGAGAACGAGAAAGTATAGATTCTCGACTTATGATACAGTGAAGGGGACCATAAGATGAATCACTCATCTTATTGGTCT
Source organism: Adansonia madagascariensis (assembly GCA_038381835.1). Lineage (NCBI taxonomy): Eukaryota > Viridiplantae > Streptophyta > Magnoliopsida > Malvales > Malvaceae > Adansonia > Adansonia madagascariensis. The sequence continues at coordinate 10,091 of JBBYHL010031139.1, forward strand.
TGGATGACCATCACGAAATGGCCAACGCTTGGAGTCACCACCGATCATTTTGGGCTACGCATGACTGGATGCCTATTGAAACCTATGTTTTAAGTTATGAAACTCAAAACATCGATCCCGTGGTTTACGTAATACAAAGATTCATTGTTTAGGTTCAGGAATTGGTTACGCATGATGACGTACGAACCTCTTCGCAATGCTCGAAATTGATACCTTACTAGCTATGTCTTATCTCAGTTTTGATTCTTTCGATCTTAACTCGTCATTATTTTGATATAACCCTTTTT
>JBBYHL010031158.1:0-10374 GCA_038381835.1 Adansonia madagascariensis
GTTTGGAATTTAGTTGAGAAACCTAGTAATTATCCCATTGTAGGTACTAAATAGGTTTTTAGGAACAAACTTGATGAGAATGGAACAATAATTGGGAATAAGGCTAGATTAGTAGCTAAAGGATATAGTCAAGAAGAAGGAATTGATTATGATGAAATTATGCCCCCGTAGCTAGACTAGAGGCATTAGAATACTATTAACTTTTGCATGTTTCAATAATTTTAAGTTATATCAAATAGATGTCAAAAGTGCTTTTCTAAATGGCTTCATTAATGAGGAAGTTTATGTTGAACAACCTACCAGTTTTGAAAATTCTTATTTTCCCTATCATGTTTTTAAACTTTCCAAAGCTTTATATGGACTAAAGCAAGCACCAAGGGCATGGTATGAAAGACTCAAAATTTTTAATTGAAAAGGGTTACAATAGAGGCAATATTGATAAAACTCTATTTATAAAAGTAAAAAACAAAGATATTTTAGTGATTCAAGTTTATGTTGATGATACTATTTTTGGTGCTACTAATGAATCTCATTGTCAAGAATTTTCTAAATTCATGCAAGGTGAGTTCGAGATAAGCATGATGGGAGAATTAACATTCTCCTTGGGCCTACAAATTAAACAAACTAAAGATGGCATCTTTATCAATCAAGCAAAGTACACCAAAGAATTACTCAAGAGGTTCAAAATGGATGAAGCAAAGCCTTGTTCCACACTTATGAGTACCTCAACAAAGCTTTAAAAGGATGAAGGAGGTAAAATCATTGACTCTAAACTTTATAGGTCTATGATAGGTTCATTACTATATCTTACCGCAAGTAGATCGGACATAATGTTTAGTGTACGCCTATGTGCTAGATACCAATCATCACCACGAGAGTCTCATCTAATTGCCATAAAAAGAATCTTTAGATATCTTAGAGATACTCCAAATCTAGGCCTATGGCATCCTAAAGAATCATCCCTTGTCTTACATGCTTACTCCGATGAAGATTTTGGTGGATGTAAAATTGATAGGAAAAGCACTTTTGGTACATGCCAATTTCTTGGAAATATGCTCATATCATGGTTTTCCAAGAAACAAAATAGTGTTGCTTTATCCACAACCAAAGCGGAATACATATCCGCAGGTAGTTGTTGTGCCCAAATTTTATGGATAAAACAACAAATGGAGGATTATGGCATTACCATGGATCATATTCCAATTAAATGTGACAATACCAGTGCCATTTGTCTAACCAAAAATCCAATCCAACACTCTAAAACCAAGCACATAGAAATTAGACATCATTTCATTAGAGATCATGTGTAAAAAGGTGATATAGTGCTTGAGTTTGTTGATACCTTGCATCAATTAGCCGATATTTTTAGTAGACCACTGTGTATCTTTTTTATAGTTGAGGGGGGACAAGGCAGCTTACGGTGAGGAGGGAAATACAATACATACACCCTATTTTGACCTTGACCTGTGTTATATCATAAAAGTCCTTCTCATTCCATATATACTGAGTTAGCTCGAGAGATATGGAAAAACCCCTAAAAAAAAGTCCCTTTCGCTCTAAGGATGCCGGCCCATATTTTCATGTCGGGGACGAGTAAAGCCCAGTGAAGCAGCAAGAAGCACTGAACAATGGGGGGGATTTTGCATAATTAAAAAAGAAATTAGATTAATGAATACACCCTAAAATTCAAAATTTAATCTAAATCCTGATACTATGCCTCACTATTGTTTGCATCATGCTTAGTTTGATAAAGCTAGTTTTACACACTTACTTATTTGTAGTGTTCAATTGTCATGACTTTATTGGATAATTTTGTTAAATCTTGATTAAGTTTTGAATGATCTTGATTTTGGTCCAAATTATATTTTCAAATGTTTTAAACGGATAATTAGGTCAAAAATACATCTAATTTGATGTCTTTTATTAGAAATGACCCCATATTAGGCCTTTTGTGTTGATTCCTATATATTTTTCTTCCATGTATCGAGACTTGTTTCCATTGTAATGATACCTACCCTTCTGTATCGATATGTTGTATCGATACTTCTCAGTGTGTATTGATACAACAATAATTTGATCTAAGTCTTGAGACCTAGTTCCTTGTATCGATACAGAACCCAGAAATGTTCTTTGTATTGATACTGTTTTTTTTGTATCGATACTCACTGTTCATTTAGAACTCCCCACGTGAAATTTCATCATTCGTAAACACTATTCATAATACTATCCCTCTCCTACTCCATCCTTCAATCTTCAAAATTCATCATCTTCACCCTTTTATTTTAAAATTGATTATTCCATAAACCAAATTCCCTTATCCCACTTACCCAAAACCATTTTAAAATCACTAACTACCATCCAAACCATCAAGATTTTGAAATTCCCCATCACCGTAACCCTCACCGCTTCCCTCTCTAAATCCATCACTTTTGTCCAAATTTTTTTCCAAAAATTTAACTCATTTTTATTCCTAAACTATTCCCCATCATTGTTTGTGCAATTAATTATGGATTCACTCATTACATCACACCAATTGCAACCCAATTTTAGCGCCCATCACCTATCGACAAAAGTCCTCAAATAGCCTTTTACCCACTCAACCTGTTCCCTCACCACCTACTCGACAAAAGTCCTTACACAGCTATGGCTCCCAAAACCAAACAAACAGTATGCCGTCAAGGTCCCCTCACCTGTGCCTTCACCTCTTTCACTCGTTAATCACTTCCGACCCAAAATTAGTCCTTCATTGACTTGTGCTTTCGCAATGCATGGGCTCAAGAGCTTTTCACTACCATTTATGCTCGGATGCCTATCCAATAATGTCAAGTCATCGACTTTCCTTTTCTTTGATCCATTAATTATCCTTACCTTCAATCTTTAAAGCCTTCAATAGACCAAAATCCTTTCCTTAAATGTTCTAGTACATGAACTTATCCGTGCCTTCTTTAGCAATGCCTCTTTTATTATTGATGACCACGATAATGTCATTGCTATTTGGTCTTATCTTTTAGGACAAGATCTCATTGCTAACACAGCTTCTCTCACGTTTGCTTTTGATTTTTCAAATGAAGGTGTCATTCATGAAGGCTCGGCTTCCGCCATATTATGCATCCCCCACAATAAAGCCATGATCTTTTCTCTGGTTGATTGCTTACTTCATCTTATCATTTCACATGTGCTCTGACCATACAGAACCAAACATACTTTGATTAGCGACGTAGATTATTGGTGGCTGCATATGATTCAATCTGGCAATCATCCAAATTTAGCCTATTTCATATTTATGGACCTTATTCTATGTGTACGTGGTTGTCATTATCTTCTTCATGGCATGGCCTTAAGTTACTACTTCGATGCTTAAGGTCTCGATCTCTCATGTAACCTCAAAATTATGGTAACCATATACCGCTACATTAGTCAAAAATCTATGGGACTTGCCAGATATGAAACTCAAGGTGGCGACTTTATTCCAAAGGCTCATCGACAGCCACCACTTGAGCAATCGAATGCTCCCACTCCTGATGATCATAATGAAATAGAGCATGATGAGCCTCCTCCACCTCCGGCTCCCATGCCTATGGATATTCCTATGATGTTCACATCTATCATAGGCTATTTTGATGCATGGGAGGGACGATTTGACACCATAGATGCTTATCTCTCTACCCTTGAGCAAAGTCACCAAGCTCTAATGGAGCAATTCCATGCTTTCTTCGCTATCCCTCGTGAGCCTCCACCTACTCCTCCACCCGTCGAGGGTCCTTCGACTGATGACGTCTAGTCAACTTAGAAACATTTATTAAATTGTCAAACTTTATGTCTTTAGGATATCGTTTTAAGATCGCTAGGATTTCTCTTTACTTATTGACCTTTATGATTTTCGATTTCTTCGTTACTTTATGTTTTGCATTATCTTGAACATCTTTTGCTTTCTTTATTACTTTATCCTACTTATGCTTCTTTATGCCTATTTATCCTTGAATTCTGTTTTGATATAACAAAAAGGCAGAGATGCAGATTTCATTGAATCATTGAACAATAAAAAGATCAGAATCATCAAACTCATTAGTTTCCACTTGTATCAAATTCATACTCTTTAAGTCTATTTGTATATCATTCTTCTTATACTTAAATTCCACCAAACATCTACCTACTAAAGGTTCAATTTGTTTGCAAAATACTTTTTTCATTTCACAAAAGGGGTTATGTGAAAGTGAGTGAAAATATTTGAGAGTTTGGGTTATAATTCTTAAAGGGATTGAAAGGTTCTATCTAATCCTTAAAAGATAGTTGTGTAAAGTTATACCTTAGCCTTAAAGGTAACAATTTCCTTGGTGAATTGTGAAAATCACCTTGGTAAGAAAGTACCAAGAAGATAGGACATAGGTGTCGAATTAAAAGACTGAACCTCAATGCATCCATTATTGGTTTTTCTTTTCGTTATCTTATTTTTAATTTTCTAATTTACAAAGCTTTTATAGAACCAATTCACCCCCCTCTTGGTTCAATCTTTCCTTTGAAGCTAACATATCCCAATTAGAAGAATAAGTTTATGGTTCCTCATCATGAAAGGAAAGGAGATTCTTATGTGAATCCGTACTTTTCTAAATCGACAGACGAACATTAATTCTAAAAATGGTATAAGGAGAAGTGTTTCTTATGAAACCAAAGCATCAATATTATTTATCCCAATGAGGAGAATATGTTTATGATGCCAAATCATGAAAAGAAAGGAGATTATTATGTCAATACATGTTTTTCCTAATCGACAAGTGAACTTTGATTCTAAAAAATGGTGAGAAGTGAAGTTTTTCTTATAACACCAAAGCATTAATTTATTTATCCTAATGAGGAGAATGAATTTGAGGTGCCCAATCATTAATATAAAAGAGATTATTATGTGAATCTGCATTTATCTCAATTTATAGATGAACTTTAATTGAAAAAATGGTAGGAAGAGAAGCTTTTCTTATGAAACTAAAGCATCAATGTCATTTATACTAATTAGGAGAATATGTTTATGGTTTCTTATCTTTAAAAGAAAGGAGATTATTATGTGAATCCTTATTTATCTCAATTGAAAGATGAACTTTAATTCTAAAAATGGTTGAAAGAGAAGTTTTTCTTATGAAATAAAGCATCAGTATCATTTATCCCAATAAGGAGAATGAGTTTATGGTTCCTAATCATTAAAATAAAGGAGCTTATCCCAATAAATAGATGAACTTTGATTCTAAAAATGGTGCGAAGTGAAGTTTTTTTTTATGAAACCAAAGCTTAAATTAATTTATCGCAATAAGGAAAATGAATTTATGGTGCCCAATCATTAAAAGAAAGGAGATTACTATATGAATTTGTGTTTATCCCAGTTGAAGAATAAATTTTAATTCTAAAAATGGTATAAAGGGAAGTTTTTCTTATGAAACCAAAGCATCAATATCATTTATCCTAATGAAGACAATGTGTTTATGGTGCATAATCATGAATAGATAGGAGATTATTATGTGAATCCGTACTTGTCCAAATCGACGGACAAATTTTAATTCTAAAAATGATAGAAAGAGAAGTTTTCTTATGAAACCAAGGCATCAATATCATTTACCCAAAGAGGGCAATGTGTTTATGGTGCCTAATCATGAATAGATAGGAGATTATTATATGAATTCGTGTTTGTCCAAATTGGCGGATAAACATTAATTCTAAAAATGGTAGGAAGAGAAGTTTTTTTATGAAACCAAAGCTTCAATTCATTTATCCCAATTAGAAGAACGAGCTTATAGTACCCAATCATGAAAAGAAAAAAGATTGTGTAGGAATCCATGTTTATCCCAATTGAAAAATGAACTTTAACTCTAAAAATTATGGAAAGAGAACTTTTTCTTATAAACCAAAGCATAAATATATTTATCCCAATGAAGAGAATGTGTTTATGGTGCCCAATCATGAAAAGAAAGGAAATTATTTATGAATCTGTGTTTGTCCAAATCGATGAAAGAACGTAAATTCTAAAAAAGGTAGAAAGAGAAGTTTTTCTTACGAAACCAAAGCATCAGTATCATTTATCACAATGAGGAGAATACGCTTACGATGCCCAATCATGTAAAGAAAGGAGATTATTACGTGAATCTACGTTCATCCCAATTGACAGACGAACTTTGATTCTAAAAAATGGTGGGAAGTGAAGTTTTTCTTAGAAAACAAGGCATCAATTCATTTATCTCAATAAAGAGAATGGATTTAAGGTGCCCAATCATTAATAGAGAAGTGATTATTATGTGAATCCATTTTATCCCAATTTACGATGAATTTTAATTTTAAAAATGGTAGAAAGAAAAGCTTTTCTTATGAAACCAAAGCATTAATGTTATTTATCCTAATTAGGGGAATACGTTTACGATTCTTCATCATGAAAAGAAAGGAGATAATTATGTGAATCCGTGTTTATCCCTATTGAAAGATAAACTTTAATTTTGAAAATGATAGAAAGAGAAGCTTTTCTTATGAAATAAAGCATCAACATCATTTTTCCCAATGAGGAGAATTAATTTATTATTCCTAATAATGAAAATAAAGGAGATTATTACGTGAATTCGTGTTTATCCTAATTGATAGACAAACTTTGGTTCTAAAAAATGGTGAGAAGTAAAGTTTTTTTTTATGAAACCAAAGCATAAATTCATTTATCGCAATGAGGATAATGAATTTATAGTGCCCAACCATTAAAAAAGAGAGATTATTATGTGATCTGTGTTTATCCCAATTGAAAGAAAAAATTTAATTCTAAAAATGGTAGAAAGTGAAGTTTTTCTTATGAAACCAAAACATCAATTTTATTTATCCTAAAGAGGACAATGCATTTATGGTGCCCAATCATGAATAGAAAGGAGATTATTATGTGAATCCATGTTTGTCCAAATTAATGAATGAAGATCAATTCTAAAAATGGTAGAAAGTGAAGTCTTTCTTATGAAACTAAAGCATCAAATCATTCATCCCAATCAGAAGAATAGGCTTACGTACCCAATCATGAAAAGAAAGAGGACTGACTATGTGAATACGTGTTTATCCCAATTGAAAGACGAACTTTAATTCTAAAAATTATAGAAAGAGAAGTTTTTCTTATAAAACCAAAGCATCAATATCATTTATCCTAACGAGGGCAATGTTTCTATAGTGCCTAATCATGAATAGACAGGAGATTATTATGTGAATCCGTGCTTGTCCAAATCGACGGACAAATTTTAATTCTAAAAATGGTAGAAAGAGAAGTTTTTCTTATGAAACCAAGGCATCAATATCATTTACCCAAAGAGGGTAATGTGTTTATGGTGCCTAATCATTAATAGACAAGAGATTATTGTATGAATCCGTGTTTGTCCAAATTGACAGACGAACATTAATTCTAAAAATGGTAGAAAGAGAAGTTTTTCTTATGAAACCAAAGCTTCAATTCATTTATCCCAATTAGAAGAACGAGCTTGTAGTACCCAATCATGAAAATAAAGAAGATTGTTATAGGAATCCATGTTTATCCCAATTGAAAGATGAACTTTAACTCTAAAAATTATAGAAAGAGAACTTTTTCTTATAAACCAAAGCATAAATATATTTATCCCAATGAAGAGAATGTGTTTATGGTGCCCAATTATGAAAAGAAAAGAAATTATTTACGAATCCGTATTTGTCCAAATCGATGAATGAACGTAAATTCTAAAAAAGGTGAAAAGAGAAGTTTTTCTTACGAAACCAAAGGATCAGTATCATTTATCACAATGAAGAGAACACGCTTACGATGCCCAATCATGTAAAGAAAGGAGATTATTACGTGAATCCACATTCATCCCAATTGACAGACAAACATTGATTCTAAAAAATGGTGGGAAGTGAAGTTTTTCTTAGAAAACAAGGCATCAATTCATTTATCTCAATAAAGAGAATAGATTTAAGGTGCCCAATCATTAATAGAGAAGTGATTATTATGTGAATCTATTTTTATCCCAATTTATAATGAATTTTAATTTTAAAAATGGTAGAAGGAACAGCTTTTCTTATGAAACCAAAGCATCAATGTCATTTATCCCAATTAGAGGAATACGTTTACGATTCTTCATCATGAAAAGAAAGGAGATTATTAAGTGAATCCGTGTTTATCCCAATTGAAAGATGAACTTTAATTTTGAAAATGATAGAAAGAGAAGTTTTTCTTATGAAATAAAGCATCAACATCATTTTTTCCAATGAGGAGAATTAATTTATATTCCTAATAATGAAAATAAAGGAGATTATTACGTGAATTCATGTTTATCCTAATTGATAGACAAACTTTGGTTCTAAAAAATGGTGGGAAGTAAAGTTTGTTTTTATGAAACCAAAGCATAAATTCATTTATCGCAATGAGGAGAACGAATTTATAGTGCCCAACCATTAAAAAAAGAGAGATTATTGTGTGATCTACGTTTATCCCAATTGAGAGAAAAAATTTAATTCTAAAAATAGTAGAAAGAGAAGTTTTCCTTATGAAACCAAAACATTATTATTATTTATCCCAAAGAGGACAATGCATTTATGGTGCCCAATCATGAATAGAAAGGAGATTATTATATGAATCCATGTTTGTCCAAATCGACGAATGAAGATTAATTCTAAAAATGGTAGAAAGTGAAGTCTTTCTTATGAAACCAAAGCATCAATTCATTCATCCGAATCAGAAGAATATGCTTACATACCCAATCATGAAAAGAAGGAGGACTGTTATGTGAATACGTGTTTATCCCAATTGAAAGATAAACTTTAATTCTAAAAATTATAGAAAGAGAAGTTTTTCTTATGAAACCAAAGCATTAATATCATTTATCCTAATTAGGAGAATATGTTTATGATTCCTTATCCTTAAAAGAAAGGAGATTATTATGTGAATCCTTATTTATCCCAATTGAAAGATAAACTTTAATTCTAAAAATAGTTGAAAGAGAAGTTTTTCTTATGAAATAAAGCATCAGTATCATTTATCCTAATGAGGAGAATGAGTTTATGGTTCCTAATCATGAAAATAAAGGAGCTTATCCTAATAAATAGATGAACTCTGATTCTAAAAAATGATAGGAAGTGAAGTATTTTTAGTGAAACCAAAGCTTAAATTAATTTATCGCAATGAGGAAAATAAATTTATGGTACCCAATCATTAAAAGAAAGGAAATTGCTATGTGAATTTGTGCTTATCCGATTTGAAAAATAGGCTTTAATTCTAAAAATGGCATAAAGGAAAGTTTTTCTTATGAAACCAAAGCATCAATATCATTTATCCTAATGATGACAATGTGTTTATGGTGCCTAATCATGAATAGATAGGAGATTATTACGTGAATCTGTGCTTATCCAAATCGACGGATAAATTTTAATTCTAAAAATGGTAGAAAGAGAAGTTTTTCTTATGAAATCAAGGCATCAATATCATTTACCCAAAGAGGGCAATGTGTTTATGGTGCCTAATCATGAATAGACAGGAGATTATTATATGAATCCATGTTTGTCCAAATTGACAGACGAACATTAATTCTAAAAATGGTAGAAAGAGAAGTTTTTCTTATGAAACCAAAGCTTCAATTCATTTATCCTAATTAGAAGAACGAGCTTGTAGTACCCAATCATGAAAAGAAAGAAGATTGTTATAGGAATCCATGTTTATCCCAATTGAAAGATGAACTTTAACTTTAAAAATTATAGAAAGAGAACTTTTTCTTATAAACCAAAGCATAAATATCATTTATCCCAATGAAGAGAATGTGTTTATGGTGCCCAATCATGAAAAGAAAGGAAATTATTTATGAATCCGTGTTTGTCCAAATCGACGAATGAGCGTAAATTCTAAAAAAGGTAGAAAGAAAAGTTTTTCTTACGAAACCAAAGCATCATCATCATTTATCACAATGAGGAGAATATGCTTACGATGGCCAATCATGTAAAGAAAGGAGATTATTACGTGAATCCACGTTCATCCCAATTGACAGATGAACTTTGATTCTAAAAAATGGTGGGAAGTGAAGTTTTTCTTAGAAAACAAGGCATCAATTCATTTATCTCAACAAAGAGAATGGATTTAAGGTACCCAATCATTAATAGAGAAGTGATTATTATGTGAATCCATTTTTATCCCAATTTATGGTGAATTTTAATTTTAAAAATGGTAGAAAGAGAAGCTTTTCTTATGAAACCAAAGCATCAATATCATTTATCCCAATTAGGGAATACGTTTACAATTCTTCATCATGAAAAGAAAGGATATTATTATGTGAATCCGTGTTTATCCCAATTGAAAGATGAACTTTAATTTTGAAAATGATAGAAAGAGAAGTTTTTCTTATGAAATAAAGCATC
>JBBYHL010031169.1:0-10374 GCA_038381835.1 Adansonia madagascariensis
TGTTTTCAGTCTCGAGACTTAAAGGCCTGTATTGATACTCGATGGATTTGTATTGATATTCTTGGTTGTTTATCGATATATTTTGCCAAAAATCATAACTTTAGCTACTGCCAAGGTCTGTATCGATACAAACATGCCAAGTATCGAAACCACACCTTGGGTATCGATACCAAACCTTTTTGTATCAATACTACATGTGAAAATTCAAGTTTTTTGCACCATAAAAGCCTCGTATCAATACTTGCACCCCAATATAACTTGTATGTGCCTGTGGCTTCCTGATTTACCTCAACTTGGTCACAAACAATTGAAAATTGATTTGTGTATTCATTTGAATAACCTTGGTGACACCATGAAAAGTGGCCTTTGATGCCTCGTTTTTTCATTTTCTTTAATACGCCTTATAGACATTTTAGAGCAAAAAAAAAATTCGCCTAGCACCATGTAGCGTAATAGTGCTTGGGGACACAGCGCCCTACAGCCATCCCCTAACTTTTATTTCTATTTTTTTATTTTATCATCTTTTACCTAACTCCTAAGATGCCAAAAATTGGTCCAGACAAAATATGGTGTCTATAATAATAATACAGTACTTCCAAAGAATCTCCTTAACCTTTTTTTTGGCATGCATTGAGTGCTTCAATCATCTCGACTAGAATTGCTAGAGCTAGTTGCGTATTTCTTTTCAACCAATCAAATAAATCCACTACTACCACCTCAATATGTCACAACACTCTTACGAAGAAAACCATCCTGTATATAGCAAGAACAGATGCATCTAGAGCTTTCTCAGTGTAGTACTACTCTTAAATATATTTTCATAGATTTTGCCGTGAGATGACATTGATGTTCCTTTTTTGCTCTATATAATGGTGGTCAACTTTGGAACCCAGATCCAAAACTTGACTCAATTTTTTATAGAAGCTAGTTGGATTGCACTATTTGCAGTAGATAGGTCTCGTCTCCAAAGGCCCGAGCCCAAGCAAAGCTCATATCTCTTCCACAGTTGGATTCATGTCATGTTGATTGAATGAAAAACATCAAAATGATGGATCCCAAAACTCAATCACAACCCTGACTAACTATTCATCCATGTGTATTTTGAGCAAGAGAACTATCTATCAATATTTTTTTTGTAAATTGGGACTACTTCGCATTCCCCCTTTATCCCATATTTTGGCTAACTCTCTCAAATTATTTTGGCAAAGGTCTAAATGTCTGATCTTTGGTAACTCGACACAAAACTCCTTGGCATACAGCCCTTTTCCTTTTTTTGATTGAATTCAGACTTAGAATGGACCTCTTTAAATTCCTTGGAAATAATCATTAAATGTACTTGTTCTGCCATAAAGTTAAAAAAAATTGATCTAAGTTAGAATTCTTTTCAAAGCAACTGTTCTTGTATGCATACGAGGAAAGAAAAATGCACCAAAAAGAGGAAAAAAAAAACAAGTTAGTATCCTTAATTAAATACAAATAAATTTGATTTAATAAAAAACACAAATTATTCAAATAAGCTATAAATAAATTTCAAAAGCAATGAAAATCACAAATTATTTAAATGAGATATCAAAATTATCCAAATAAAAGTATGAAAATACAGGGAGAGAGATAACTTTATCCCTTCATGTGTCTCTAATTTTGGTGACACCTAAAATTGGCATGGTTTTGACTAGAAGGTTAGTATGATCCACTATATGTGATTTAGGTTAGACGACTACTTAGGTTCTCGAATTCCTAGAACATAAAAAGACTAATGAGGTACCCTATCCTTATCCATTGCGGATGGAAGTTGGAATAGGTTTAATTAGAGTGGATGTGTCTTACATGCCTGTAACGAGGCTAACACCTTGGGCAGATGTAGGAACCTTCACCTAGTAGGCTTTTCGCTAGCCCAGACAGAGGCTAACACCTCAGACGGCGAAGTTACTTAAACCCCTTCTAAAATATTGGGCACCTATGCCCTCTCCATATCTGATGTAGAAGAAACTACTGCAAATGTGCATAGTGCGTGCAAAGGGACAAATATACCTTTTTATGACAAAAATAAAACCTATTATCCTAATCCTTAAAAAAAAACATGTTAGTGCAAAATAAATATTAATATAATAAAAAGAATTTTTTTAAAAATTTTAAAATTAAATACCAATTGAAACCAAATTAATTGAAATTTAGTTAACACATAATTAATTTTAGACCTGACTCTCTAGATGTCCCCAATGGAATTGTCAAGCTTTTGCAATGTGGCCTGGATATGAATTATGACTAAGCCCGACTTAAATGGCCTTCGCTTCTATATTTTTGATATATCATTATTTTATCTTCTCTTGTTTCTAAAGGCCATATCATTATCGATACTTTTTTATTTTTTGGGGACTAGGTGGTCGAGATGAATCACTCACTCGACTTAATGATAAATAGTTATTATGAAATAACTATTTATTTAGAGTAGCCACCAATCTATTTAGGCTAGCTGAGATTGGTCACCCATCAGTTTTTATATTTCGAGGGTTATGAAACCCTAGAATACCAACTCTGAGAATCATGATCATACCCGAGATCATATAAAAAAGTTCAGGAGTCGATTATAGTTACAAGGACTGACCCTCTCATGATGCTAAAAAAATGATACCTTATTAATTACATGTAAACTTGACTTTTAATTTTTTATCCAGTTTCAAAATATGGCATTTAATTATAAATTCCTAAAACAATATTTTATAAAACAAATTTATTATTTCATGTCAAAAAAATCAAGTTTTAAAATTTTGAAAATCAAAATCTCTTATGCACTTTACCAGAGGGCTAGTTGAACATGAAAACTTTTTTATCATTCTCTTTCGTACCCCAATGGAAAACCAAGGGAACAGAAAAAATTTTAAAATTCAAAATATCATTCGCATCCTGCTAGAAAGCTGGAGGAATGCAAAAAGTTTTATTTTTTCAAAATTTACAAAAATCCCTATTTTTACTTTGAAAAAGATATCTCGCTACCAAAATAATTCATATAACCCCTCTTATATTTTGTGAGAAACTCCACGTATTATTTTAACTTGGAGACATTAGTTTAATTCTTTAAAAAGAAAATTTTATATTTTATTAAAAATAGTTATTGAACAACTAAGATTCAATAACAATCTAAAATGACAAACCTATTGCTAATGTGTACCTCTGATATGAAAAAATCCTAGTAATCACATAGAACTTGGTTCTAATATAAAATTACCAAAATACCTTTGGCCTATACCTTCAACGTGAAAGTATCCTAGACATGAAACGGATTATAAAACCTAGAACTTGATTCTAAATAAATTACCCAAATGCCCTTAGGGTATACCTTCGATGTGAAAATATCTAAATGACTCTAAAAGGATACAAAAAAGATTATAAAAAGGTAAACATATCCTAAATGTACATCTTTGGCATAAAAGCATCCCAATGACCACCTAGGAATTTATTCTATTAAAATTACCAAAATGCCCCTAGGGTGTACCTTCAATGTGAAAGTATCCCAACGACCCTAAATGACATGAAAAGGATAAAAAGGCGAACCTATCCCAAATGTACATCTTTGGCATAAAAGCATCTCGATGACTACATAGAACTCAACTTAAAAAAATTATCAAAATGCCCTTAGGATGCACCTTTAACGTGAAAGTATCCTAGTGACCCTAAAAAACATGAAAAAGATTATAATAAACCTATCCTAAATATGCATCTTTGGCATAAAAGCATCCCTACTATCTAGGATTTGAATCTAGGTAAAATTACCAAAATGCTCTTATGGCATACCTCTGACGTGAAAGTATTCTAATACCCTAACGGATACTAATATGATGATAAAATGATGACTTTACCCTAAATAGGGAAATTAAAATTCTAAAATTGATTTAAAATGTAAAATTTATAATTGAGCCCTTAAACTTTCAAAAATTTTATTTTGTACCCTACAAAAAACTGAAAGGATATAAAAAGTTTTAAAAATTTTTATACCTTCATAGAAGACCATAGTAATAATAAAAATATTTAAAGTGATAAAAATAACCATTTTACGCTTAAATGTTAAATTTACTAAATGGTCCCTAAACTTTTTCTAATTTGCAAATTAACCCCTCAAAATTTAAAATTAAACACCAAATAAATTAAAATAATCACAAAAATCACATGCAAAATTCACAAGCAAGGTTTAGTCACTTTTATTTGGCCTTAAAAAAGTTTTTCAATATTTACACAAAAGTCCTTATATTTTTTATATTTACAAAATAAAATCGAAAACATCAAAATATCAATATATCACACTTTGTTAGTTCACAACATGGATCTACCCATCCATCTCCTTCAAAATTTTTGGAAAATTTATTATTAGTTGCTTACAACTTTTAAACACCACAAAATAACCTAAATCATAAAAAAATAAAATAGAAAAATAAAACTCATCCAAATGCCAAGCTTGAATTTGGCCATTGCTAATATATATATATATATATATATATATATATCGAACACAAACTTTCTAACGCAATAAACATATATCTTATATCTACCAAACTCACAACATCATGATCATGCAAGAAATTATGAGAAATAGGCACGAAAGTGTATTTTAACAACCTATTAATGTGAACATAACAAGGGAACTAAGGTCAATATAAAGATATATACATGCCAAAATCAACTTCATACCAACAACTAACATAATCCACGAAGAAAATCATAATATTATTAAGGAAAAGAAAACAAAGATAACAATAAAATCAATTAAAATGGTTCATAGCCATCACGTTTGCCTTTTAACATGAATAAAAGTTCATGAGCTAAACATGATTTTGGCTCACCACAAAGAAGAAAGATGAGTGAAATAAATGAAAGCTAAAGCTTTTGGAAGTAATCTACCTTAAAAAAGCTTGAAAATTTGTAAAAACTTTGGTATCTTTAGTGTTTTTCTTCATAAAATACCAATTCCCTTTTCTTGAAGCTTTCTCCACTTATTTATAAAGGGGGAGAATCAACCAAAATTGGCTGAAAATGCCTGGCCGAATGGCCATGAAAACTCCAAAAAAAATTGTTATTTTTATTATTTTTTTGATTTTCCATTGATTTTTTTTTTGCATGGGTAATTGTAATTTACATTAAGTGGATGTGAACTAATGATATTATCATAATATTTTCTCATGATTATTTGAAAAAATCACTAATGGGTAATTAGAAACCAACAAAATTGGTTAGGGAAATGTTGAAAATCAATTAGACTTGTTTCCATGAAACTAGTAGAAAATAATCAATAATTAAAATAAAATTAAAATAATGATAGAAAATGAAAAAGTAATAATCATAAACAAAGTTTGGAAATGCAATAATGAAAACCAATTTGATTGGAACTCAAAAATTCGTAAAATTATATGAGAAAAATATTTTTGGATAAAAATTAATATATATAGAAAAAATTCCAAACTTGTCCAATTAATTAAAGTTTCAAAAACTAATTTAATATGAATTTAACAAAAATATTTGATGAATCTTAAAAATTATAAACTCAGAAAAAACCTAGACTTTTTATAGAGCTGAAAACTCAATATCTTAAAAATAGGGAAAATATTGAAAAATGCAAAACTCATAAAATAAAAATGAATTTTCCAAAACTGATTTGATATGAATTAAATAATAATATTTAAAGAATTTAAAAAATTATAAACCTTTAAAAATATTTTTCAAAAAAAATTATGGAGTAGAAAACTTCATATTTTGGAAACGAGAAAAATCCTTAAATTTATGACAAATAAATGATTTTTGAAAACTGATTTAATAGTAATGAAATGATAATATTTAAAGAATTTTGAAATTTATAACCTAAGAAATTTTCACCAAAAATTTTACAGATAAAGAAAAGTTTGTATTCTAAAACTGAGCAAGTGCAAGGAATTGATTAAAACTTATATTAAAATGAATTAAATAAAACATATTATCCAAATACTAATTTACAAAATGGTAAAGATGAAAATACGAAATTCAAAATAATTATTACCAAGAAAAATTTTACGAGTATGATATTATTAATATTATGAAAAAACTCAAAATTAATTACTAAAATCCTTGTGGTATAAAATACCAATATGAATTTTTCCTTGAATATTTCTGATTTTTCAGATTGCATATCAGCATAAACCCCACACAGGTATCAGTAAATATATACGACAGTCAACTTCCCATGTTTAATGAAAAATTCTTGAAAATTTCTTAAAAATGAAAAGTTTGACCATAATAACATCCGCAGAGATAGATTTTCAAAATTTGAGAAGAGACTATTAAAAAATAATTTTCTTTTTAAATATTCATCTTGTATATCTAAAATTAGAGATCAAAACATGACTTTTTCTATCCTAAGAACTTACAGCCATATATATATGACTAAAAAGATTTTGAAAATATCTTGTTCACCTAAAAAAGATTGTTCCTAATGAGGGTGGTCGTTGAGTTCTCAATCTCGGATATTCAAGATTATTGAAAAAAAATTGGATGAAGTTATGTGTCTACATTATCCATAGTGGATTCAAAGCTTATGCAGATATAAACCTTTGGTTATTCATTATCCAAATCCTCTTTATTTCTACAGATAATGGATTTCAAATCCGTTATTTGTAAAATGCAAAAAATTATGCTTATGGAGGA
This sequence comes from Adansonia madagascariensis, assembly GCA_038381835.1. NCBI lineage: Eukaryota > Viridiplantae > Streptophyta > Magnoliopsida > Malvales > Malvaceae > Adansonia > Adansonia madagascariensis. Next base: position 6,667 of record JBBYHL010031169.1, read on the forward strand.
AAATCAAACATTAGCTTGTAAGTTTAATACCAAGGGTTTACCAAATGAGTTAATTTTGAAATAATATACTATTAAAATTAAATTATATCAAGTATAATAAAATATTTTAATTTTAAAATTATTTTTCCAAAATAATATATAATAAAATTAATTATAAATTTAATTACACGATGATATTAAATACCTTTAAATTGATTTTTTCTTGATGTTATATTTTTTATTTAAAAAGAATTAACTTCTTGAATTCTGATATTTAGCAAATTTGGATATATAGTAAAAATGTTGTCAAATTTGGATTCGAATAGTAATACTCAGATTTAATGTGGATAACAATGAATTCAAATTTTATAACAACTATATAGATTTGAATATTACAGAAAAAAATCCAATCCCTTATCATACCTAATTCATCACTTGAATATATCTTTTCTAATAATTAGACCGGATGATTTTGAAAATTTCCTGGCCATCTTACCAAAAAGGTATTTGTTTGGCTCAATTTTCAAGCTTTATTGGAGTCTAACCTCAACCAAATAATAATACTTTATCTTAATTAGACCTCGCCAAGGCCACGCAGCTTGCCCAACTCAATAGGCTCGGCACAATTTAGCTGAGGTCCAGGATTTTTTTGTTTCAGGAAGCCTAAAACAATAATTTTTAACTAGGATCTTATATTTTTATTTAAATTTAATTATAAAATATATAAATATTAACAAAAAAATAATTTTTAATAGGATAGACAGTAATCAAGCCTAAATATGCAGGCTTGGATGGATCAAATTTGAACCTGAGCTTAATAGCCAAAAAAAATTTCTAACTTGTAACCTAGCACATGCTCAAGTCTAGTTTTAAGCGATCATTGGCAATAATCTCCTAATTTCCCTTTTTCAAACAACTAGTAGTCATCTCAATTATATATAGTACTTTAAAAAGAGATTGTATTTGATATATAATTTGAAATTTTTTAATTTCACAAATAGATTAAAAATCTATCATAATCTCATTGTTTTTGTAATTTTTAATATATTTTAAGATATGTAGCATCTTACTGATTTACTTATAAAATTTAAAAATTTTAATAATAATATATTAAATAATTTCTTTTTTATAAAACTTAACAAATGAAGCATTGAATTATATAGTATTAATTTTGCTAATGAAAGTACTTGATGCACAAAATAAGGTAAAAAAACGAAAAAAAAAAGGAAAAAAAAGCTATTTGGTTTAAACATTATCTAAACCAAATGAATGGAGTGCATACCACTCCAAATGTTATACTATTACTATAATAATTTTTTATTGAATCATATAAACTCTTTATTAATATATATATTTTTTCAGTCTTTAATTTTTAGAGTTATGATAGCTTCTTATCCACAGCATGGATAGGGACCTATAGGATATGAAATTGGATAAGGGGGATAATCTTAAGGAACCACCTACCACTACACTTTTTTTTTAGGGTCTATTCCAATCTTTCTCTTTGCCATCACTCTATTATATCTTATTGTACTAGTTTGCAATGTTTTTTCACCCGTTTAAAAAGAACCCTCATATTTTGGTGACTCTACTAGGGAGGAGTGATTGCATTGAGTAAAACCTTTTAACTTTGTTTTGCCAAAAAACATGGAAGACTCTATCAGAGATTAAGGTGCACCAGTTCCATCTTACATCTATGACCAGATGAAAATGATGAAGGCTAATGAAGAAAGAATGACAATGTTAAAGGAAAACAATAAGAAAATGATGGAGACTATCTCTAAGTTCACATCTTCCTCTAATGCCACTACATCCCAAGCCTAACTCAGGAGTAACAAAAACATGAACACATCTATTAAAGTTATTCCTTCATAAATGGAAATGGAGAAAATACATTTGATGCTTCTAACCCTGAATCTACTGGAAACCTACGTGTAACAAACATCTTAACCACTAGTACCCTAACTGCCTTAATAGAAATCATAGTATGGCTAACACCTTACATGTTGATACTTCCACTGTTGTTCCCCCAACCAAGACTTAGGACTTATTTAATAAAAAAAAGTTTTATAGATTACTTGAAGAGAAGAATAAAAGTTTAAGCTTTTCTGAGTTTGATCTAAAGTTGCCATATTCTGCCTGTATAGCTGCTAAACCATATCCTAAGGACTACATTAGTCTTAAGTTCAAATAACTGAATGGCAAGACAAGTGATGCTCATGAATATGTAATGAAGTTTATGGAAACTCTTGGAGTAGCAAGTTTGGATGATGATCCAAAGTTGAAAGAGTTTTTTAAGTTTCTCACTGAAAAAAATCCACTTGGTATGTCAACCTTAGTCCTGGCTTTATGAAGTCTTGGAGTCAGATGTGTAAGATATCTTGTGAGGAATTCTTTTATACTCAAGAGAAAGTCAATCTTGTTGACTTGGATAGGGAATATCAAAGGCCAAAGGAAGATGTCATGTATTACCTGTAATGCTTTAAAGAAAAGGTATTAGATATATAAGAAGCTGATGATAAGGAATTGGTTAAAGTATGCATCCAGAGAATGTTTACTGAATTTTAACTTCACTTACAAAATTTATCACTACCTTTCTTTCTAGTTTAGTGGAGGCTACAAAGAGAACCAACAATACTATCATGGTGAATAAGAAACAAATCTATCACTTTCACTACAGAGAGTGGCTTCTTAGCCATAAATAGGGAGAATCAAATAAGAAATTCATAATTAGCTGTGATAAAAAAGTCTTCTTGGCACCATTTCCATGCTCTGTAAAAAAGAGTTCTTGATATTTTGAATAAATAGGTGCATGTAGGTAGTGTACATCTTCCTAATATTGAGTGTCAACCTACCAATGGAGAAAAAGCAAGTCCTCTGTTTTTTCATTTCCATAAAACCGTGGGACGTCTAACCAAAGAATGTAATGCTCTCAAAAAAATTTACAATAGAAAGATGAAGAACAACTAAATGCTAATGAAAATATGTGTGCCAAAATTTACTGAAGTAGATTTTGTTAGTGTTGTTTGTCGTAATGTACCTCAGGGTAGATCCTCACAGATCTATGGGTGTATACGACTTAAAATATTTTTCTAGCTAGGAAATGTCTTCTTGATCAAGACTTTTCCTTTGTAACGTGATGAGAATGAGAAAGTACAGATTCTCGACTCGTGATACAGTCAGAGGAACCATCATATTGGTCTCGGATGACCATCATAAAGTGACCAATGCTTGCAGTTGCCACCGATTGTTTTGGGCTAGGCATGATCGGACACCTACTGAAACCTATGTCTTGAGTTACGAAATTTGAAGCATCAATCTCATGGTCTGCATGGTACAAAGATTCACCATTTGAGTTAGGGAGTTAGTTACGCATGATGAGACATGAACCTCTTCACGATGCCCAAAATCAGTACCTTACTAGTTATGTCTTATCTCAGTTTTGATTCTTTCGATCTTAACTCGTCACTATTTTGATATAACCCTCTTTTAATGCATGATTTTTATAAAAATACAAATCCAGATTTTGATGAAAAGATTTGATCTCATATATGCCTCGAATAGATGGGGAATATAGAAATTTTTAATAAAAATGACCTATGGATTTTACTTTGAAAATGGAATATTCGATTTTGGGCACTAGAAAGATACCCATGCAGAGCATCAACTTTAATTTTACTTCAAATGATTTGAAAACATGAATACAAATAATCATCACAAAGAAATCAC
>JBBYHL010031253.1:0-10368 GCA_038381835.1 Adansonia madagascariensis
ACATATCATGATTGTGCTTGAGGTATTATTTACTCATATAGATTTTGACATATTTGTTTATTTGTGTCGTGTTTTAGCTTCTTTTTTTTTTTTTTGTGTGTGGCCAAATTTAAGAAGTCTATGAATTAGTCTGCATTTTCAAGTAGAACATTTTGCACGCAATTCTGTTGATAGTGCAAATTTCCTACAGAACAATGCATATGGTTCATGCAGACAAGCTAAAGTTTGAATGTTCACATGAAATAGAATGTGTATACATCCATCAAAGAACTACGGAGATTTAGTAATTTTAGATATAATATACAACAAAATAAAGAAAAATTAAAATACGATATAAAATATGACACAATATAAAAAATAATATAAACATAATATAAATACACAAATACTTTAAAGTATATGTAACATGAATTATTAAAGTGTTAAAATTTATATAATTATGTAATATCTTAAAAATAATTATAATTTGAGAAGGTTCCAATGGTTAGATAGGTAGCATGCTTGTTGCTAAATAGGCCATGACATGTAATTTGTGTGTTCTCAAAAACTTGACGACTAGAGAGTTGGGTGGCCTAGTTCTAGAAAATATTAACTGAGAAGCGAATGGTGCTTTGAGGACCGATGGGCCGGTCATAGAATTCCATTATCTACAAATTATAAAAGCAAAAATAATACAAACTTTAAAGGCAAAATAGAATTTCCGTATCTAAAAACCTTAAAGACATCATAAATTGGATGGCTCGGGTTGGATTTAGGTTGGATAAATCCAAACATATGTATTCAAACATTTCGCATCATATCATATTTATTCTACTATTTTCAAAATTATTAAATGTCCCATACCCAAAATTACTATATTTCAATACAAAAGCGTTTTAAACGACATTTGAACTTTGACTAATTTAATTTTTACTTTTTTTCTGTGAACTTATAAAATATTAAAAAGATCATTTTTGTTCAAGTAATATAATCTTTTTATTAAAAAAATAAATTTACAAAAGAGCATTTATTAAAATTTTGAAGAAAAAAGTTACATAATTAAATTTATGTTAAAACGTGTTATTAACCTTTCTACTTATATCATATGAGAATTTACGTAATATCAACTTTCATATAAGTAATAAATTTTTGGTTTCATCAAATTATATTAATAAATTTTTATTAATAAATTAAGTTACTTATTTTAATTTCGTTAAGTAATATTGATAAAAAAGTTGATTCAATATAGATATGTGGCATATGTTTATAAGACATTATTTTAATGAGATATAAAAAAAATCCATGTATGCATTTTAAGTTAGTTTTTCCGTTATAATTATTTAACTGAGTTAACATAAGTGACTTAATTTATTAATAATAAAAATTTGGTAATATAATTTAATGAAATTAAAAATTTGTGACATAAGAAAAGTTAATGCTAAACTGAATAATGTAAAACATAAATTACCCCATCAAATACGGATATATGATTTGTTGTCATGGTACAAGATCAAGTTAGTTTAGATTTGATATAATTAACGCAATCGGGTTAGCCCATTTATGATATGGATATTGGTGCTTATACATCGGATCAACTTAATCAATTTGTATATGATTTGTTTAAACAAGTTAAATTAATTGTACTAACACACTAATCGATATTACTTAACATATTTAACCCATTTTTCACAAGAATAAAACATATTTAATATGTTTAAGGTTTTTTTTATTAAATTATTAATATTTGAAAAATACAAAATAAATTAATATTTATGTTACATGTTAATTATATTTAAATAGTATAACTGCAGCATGCTTAAATAGGCTAAATCGCATCTAAAAGTGTTAATTGTATTCTATAATTTGTGCAATAAATATATTATTAAAGGTGTTATATTTATTACGAGGTTTTAATGGGTTGGACAATTCCTAAATGAGAAAAAAAATTTACTTGCCCAGTTTAGGTTTGGGTTTGACTCGATTTAAAAGCCCATTCAATGATTTAAAATATATTTAAATATTATTTTTATATTAATATTTATATATTTTTATAATAAAATTTAAATTAAAAATATTTTATATTATTTGAATAATAATTCAAACCACGTTGTGTCAATTCAAATTGCCAAAAGTCTATTCTAATTAGATCTAATTTAATTCAAATCAATTATCAAAATAAATATGATTAAAACAATGGTAATATGAACCCTAGAAAAATTCTTACATGCCGTCTTCATTTTTGCCACCTTAAAATCTCAAAATACCATTAAAATCCCTAGAAAATTTAAAATCTCTCTGTCTCTTCAAAAACCTAAAATACCATTTGTTTTACCGCCAGCCACACATTGAGCCATCACCATTCACTAGTTTTCCTTTTTAACATTGTTGTGTTGATGCATTAAGGACTATACAAGATTGATTGATTGATTTTTTTTTCTAGGTTATTTTAAGGGGAAAAAATAGGAAGAGGCAAAATATGAGAAAAGAAATTACGGATTTATTGAATTCAGAGTTTAGATAAGTTAATTCAGTTGATCTAAAGTTTGAATTTCAACATCTGCATCTTTTTTCTATCCCAAGTTGTCAATTCATTTGTTAAAAAATTATAGATTTATTCAAAGATCAAATTATTTATTTAATTCGATAAGTTTGACTTAAATTAAGTTGAATCTAAAATAGAATATTTTTAATTTGTACTAACCTAATCTAACTCGAATTTTATTTAATAAATAAAAATCCATTTAAAATTAGTTTTTAAGCCCAACAAATTGAGTTGGATCTCACAATTAAATTTCTTTTAGGAAGAAGTATATTTCTCTCCTAAAACTTATATAGAACATACATTCGTCCTCTTTATTTTGAAACAATCACTTATTATAAGGTTTGGGTTTTGTTACAAAATATGCTAACCCTTAAGGTTTTATTTCTAAATAAATTTTAAATAAAAAGACAAACATACCATTTGTTAATTATTATTTTTTTACTTTTTACTCAAAATATTTTTAATTATAAAATTATTTTTAATTACTATCAATTTAAATTCTAATTAAATTGTGTTCTAATTCAAGTGTACATGTTGAATTTTTTTAAACTTATGCTAAAGTGGGTTGGTTTAGTTGATAAGTACTTATTAGCATCTTAGCAAGTACCAATGTTCGGGTCTCACCGATAGTAGTTGATCTTTAAGTACTATTATTAATCTATTTTGAGACTTGTGTCATGCCCTGACTTTGGGTATGATAGCCTCTTCTCAGCTAAATATTTTTTTTACTAAAAATAAATTTTAAAACTTTTTTAATTCAATTTTATATATTAATTTTGATATTATTTAAAAATAATCGGTTGTCATTATTTATACAACGTTAATAATGAAGAGATTAATTAAAATCAAGGTAGTCGGTACCATATTGGTAGGTATACTATTTTTATTCTGGTACTAGTAGATACCAGTATCGGTATGATTTGGTATACCGTTTCAGGTTTATCAGAGTTTGAACATTTTTAATTTATATATGTGAAAAATATTGTCAAATATGAAATAATATTAAATATTCATCAATTATATATAATATTCTAAAAAAATTTATCAAATGTAAGAAGATCAATATTAGTCAAGTTGTAAGACTAAAATTTTTTAATGATCGTTAAATTTACTAACAATTATACCTAATATTCATTAAATTGATAGATAATTATGTATAATATTCATTAAATTTAAGATTAATATAAGTTTAACTTTTTTACAAGCTTATGTGATGTACTAAATGGTACGGTTATTTTCGGCTGGTATGATTGAAACAGTCCAATATCCATTAGTATGGCCGGTGCAGATTGAAACTAAAATCGAAACGAAATCAACTATCATCGGTACCATTATGTATTGAAACCAGTACATACCTATCGGTACGGCCAGTATCGGTATGGTACCAATAACACTGATGAAAACAAAAAATGAAAAATCGACAAAAAAATAAAAATAATTACATTTTTAATATTTATACTTAAATTCGAGTAAAAATTAATTTGATTAACAAAATGCTAATATAGTTATTTTTTCAAGAGATAAAATGTGTTTTCTTTTATTTTTCGAAAAATCTCATGAAAGATAATTATATAATTTTTTATTCTCTTTTATTTCCCTTTTTTTTTTTTCATTTTGAAACTAATTTCATTATCATTAAAATTTTTAAATAACGGTAATTCATTAATTTAAATAAAAATGTTTTAATAAATTCATTTAAAAGTTAACGTATTAATGAATTAAAAATAAGTTTACAATATTTAATAAATACTTGAATTAGAACAAAATTTAATTAAAATTTAGTAATAATATTTTAAAATTAATTAAATTTTCATTATTTTGTAATTGAAAAAACTTTTTAGTAAAAAAAACAAGAACAAATGATTAATAATTAAAAAGGATTAAATGTATTTTTTTACCAAACATGAAAAAAAAAACAAGTTTCTTTTATCCAAATATAGTTTAGTTATCTAGATTTGATTTGATTTATCTATGTTCTGACTCATAAAGAGTTTTAAGAGAAATATATGAATTATCTATTATAAGTGTTTTGACTTTGAAAAACATGTTGACTATATTTAAAATCCTTAATTAATTTGATATTACTAATTAGTGACATCAATTGTTAACAAAATTATATATAAACTAAACTAAGCTAAATTTATAATAATTAAATTAAAATTAATAATATTTAGATTTTTAAATTTTTAATAAATAACTTTTCACTAAAAAATTACTCACTTCAAAAATCTACTTCCCTATTATTTAATTTTAATTTATTTTTAAAGTAAGATCCTTTAAAAAATATTTCACCCGAATGGGATAAAATTTTATAATTTCATTAGACAAAAGGCTATAAATAATTTAATAAAAATATTTTATAACAATTTTTTTTAAAAAAAATTACCATTGCTTGCTGTTGTTTTCTAAAAGAGTGAAGATTGCGGGGGTTTTATACAAATACTATCAAAATTTTTTTTATTTCTCATTTTACAGTGATTTTCAAATTAATTCTTAAAATATGCTTTTTTTTACGTAAATTGAGAACTCGCCAAAAGAAGGAGTGAGTTTATTTGTAGAGAACTCGCCACAACGAAAGACAAAATCAACACTGAAAACTCACCATTAGAGATGGGGAGTTTTCAACAGCTAGGAACTCGCCATCTCCATGTTTTTAACCTAAATAGAAGAAAAATTTTTAAAAGGTATAACAAGCAAATAATTATTAAAAAAAGTAAAAGTAAAAAAAATAATTTTAAAAAAAGAAATAATACTTATTAAAATTATTAATAAGGAGATTAAAAATATCTATCTACCCCTATTTGGTCAGTTAATCGACTCTCTATCATATATATATTTTTACATAAAGTATGTATAAATATATAAATTATCTATCATATCAGAAGGAATCTGATTTTTCATGCGTATCTCTCGGGTTCCAAGAAATCTAGTAGTTATTAGTCAAATATTATATGTCATGTCAAAAGGCGAGTTCCCAACATATATTTTTTTTAAAATAATAAAATAAATGATATAATTTCATATTTATAGTTAGATAAATATTATAGATTTTTAATTTTTGATGTGATAGTAATGATATATGCTAATAGTTTAAAGTTATTTTTAACTTCTGACACGACAGATAATATTTGACTAATGATTATTAGATTTCTTGAAATTCGAGAGATGTAACATGTGCATGAAAAATCAGATTCCTTCTGACACGATAGATAATTTATATATTAATACATAATTTATGTAAAAATATATATAAGGGATAGTCGATTAGTAGACCAGAGATAGGTATATAAATAATTTCAATCTCCTTATTAATAATATTAATAAATATCATTTCCTTCTTTTGAAATTATTTTTTTTGCTTTCACTTTTCTTTAATAACTATTTGTTAATTTAGATGGCGAGATGGCGAGTTCTTACGTTGAGAAATGTATTTGCTTTCTCACCACTTCAATCGGCGAGTTTCTAATGCGAAATAAGAAAAAGAACACATTTTCAGAATTAAATTGAAAGTAACATATATTAAAAAATAAAAAAATATATTTATATTCATATAAAAAAACTAAAGATTGCGTCAACTTTTGTTTCTTTTCAGCTTTCTTTATTTCTTTCTAATAAATCATTTTAGTTTAGTAATGATATAATGATATATGTTATAGATTTTTAATTTTTGATGTGATAGTAATGATATATGCTGATAGTTTAAAGTTATTTTTAACTTCTGACATGACAGATAATATTTGACTAATGATTATTAGATTTCTTGGAATTCGAGAGATGTAACATGTGCATGAAAAATCAGATTTCTTCTGACACTATAGATAATTTATATATTTATACATAATTTATGTAAAAATATATATAAGAGATAGTCGATTAGCAAACCAAAGATAGGTTGATAGATAATTCAATCTCGTTATTAATAGTATTAATAAATATCATTTCTTTCTTTTGAAATTATTTTTTTCCTTTCACTTTTATTTAATAACTATTTGTTAATTTAGATGGCGAGATGGCGAGTTCCTACATTGAGAAACGTATTTGTTTTCTCGCCACTTGAATCAAAAAATTTCTAATACGAAATAAAAAAACACATTTTTAAAATTAAATTAAAAATGACATATATTAAAAAATAAAAAAATATATCAATAATCATATAAAAAAACTGAAGATTGCGTCAACTCTTGTTTCTTTTCAGCTTTCTTTATTTCTTTCTAATAAAACATTTTAGTTTAGTCGATTAGTAAACCAAAGATAGGTTGATAGATAATTCAATCTCGTTATTAATAGTATTAATAAATATCATTTCTTTCTTTTAAAATTATTTTTTTACTTTCACTTTTATTTAATAACTATTTGTTAATTTAGATGGCGAGATGACGAGTTCCTACGTTGAAAAACGTATTTATTTTCTCGCCACTTGAATCGGCAAATTTCTAATGCGAAATAAAAAAAATACATTTTTAAAATTAAATTAAAAATAATATCTATTAAAAAATAAAAAAATATATCAATAATCTTATAAAAAAACTGAAAATTGCGTCAACTTTTGTTTCTTTTCAGCTTTCTTTAGTTCTTTCTAATAAAGCATTTTAGTTTAGTTCTCCCCCCCCCCCCCTAGGCTCCCACTATACGTCCCTCGCTGTCAATGACATGGCGCAGTTTCAGTGTCAGCGTATCGGCATCAGGTGCTTTTCACTCTCTCTCTCTGTCTTTCCATCTCGTTTCCCTTTCTACTGTATAGGCTTAATATAGATATAATAAACAAGGACGAAAGAACCCAATTTGATGTGAGATATGAAATATAGCTCATTTTTTGTCTCATTTTCAAGAGTCAAGACCCACAAAAAAAAAAAAAAGAAACATGAATGGAGACTAGGCACAGCTTATGGAAATGGGCTCAGGCTCTTTGACAGACTCAGGTGGTTCTTCTACCAGCTCTTTCAGTGAGTCACTCAACGGCATGAAGTTTGGTTAAAAAAAAATCTACTTTGAGGATGCAGCAGCTGCCGCTATTGCAGGTGGTAAAAGTGGTGGTGATGGTGCAAACATGAGGACTCCATCCAAGTCAGGTTCTGGGTCTTCAAGCTCATCCGGGTGGGATAAGAAGGCCAGGGTTGGTGGAGGAGTAGTGCAAGGGCCTCAGCCTCCAAGGTGTCAAGTGGAAGGTTGTGAAGTGGATCTGACCGACGCTAAGGCTTACCATTCAAGGCATAAGGTTTGTTGTATGCACTCTAAGTCACCTAAAGTCATTGTTGCTGGTCTTGAGCAAAGGTTTTGTCAGCAGTGTAGCAGGTCAGCCCTCCAAACACCTCCAATTGGCTCTCTTCTTTCTCCTCTTTAGTTCCTAATTTTTAGCCTTGCTTTGTTTTGATTGGTCTTATTCCTCTTCTTTTTGCTTTGTAGTACTCTATTGAGGAGCTTGTTAATTATTTTGTGTGTGTGTTACTGTGCTGTGCCTATGCTTGATGGTTTTGGAGTTTTATTGGGTTAAGTTTTGATTTTATTTTTCTTTTTTTTCCCTTCAATTGTATTAGTCAGGGTGGCTTTCTTTATAATGCTTGGAAGTTTGTACTTTCTGCTATTTGTTAGTCTTTTCTTGATGTGGTGGCTAGAGTTAAGAGACTGTGTTTTGTGGTTCTGGATTAGGATGATGGTTTTGGATTTATTAGTTTAGTTCAATGCTTGGGTTTAATTGAGTTCTTTTTAAGTTAATTCGGACTTGACTACTCTAATTATCTTGATTCTTTGTTTTAAATTCTTAAAAGATAAGGGGGTGGGGTTGTGGTCTCTTAATGCTTTTTTTTTTTTTGGCTTGGTGTTCTTGGTTCTTTGTGTTTGGATTTGTTTGATGGAGTTGATTCCAGTGAAGGTTCTGGACTTTCTTGCTTGTGTTTTCTTACTTTGTTGCTTAGCTGCTGATCGGTGCCATAAATTTTTGGTGCTTTTTGTTTGTCTTCTCTTACATAGTTTTGTCATGACCCTTAGTTCACTAGTTTCATGGAAAGCTAGCTAGTGTTCTTTATACTCTCTCCACAGGAGACTACAAAGATATGGAGCCTATATGAGTTTTAATTTTCGGTTGATTATTTGTTTTTCTCCCCAATTTTAAATCCCCAAATCGTCTCTTTTGTGGTTTTAAGGAGCATTAGTTTGTTGTATTTCAATGGTACACATGCCATTGAAATATTTCTCATCATACCATTTTTATGCTGCTCATACTTGTTCCATGCCCGAGCCCTTCAGTTCCATGCTAAAACTTAGGAAATTATGAGACAAATGTAGGACCTTTATGAGTTGAGATAGTCACTGGAGTTAAGCATTTCTCTTGAATGTGAGAACTAACACACTTAGGTAAAAGCATTTCTTTGCCATCTTTATATGGAATATAATGCATATAGATGGTGCTCAATCAAGCGTTGCAACACTGTATCATCAAGTGTGGGGCAAATTGCAATATCTCTCATTCACTAGACTCGACATAAGCTTGTCTGTTAATAATTTGTCCCAATTCATGCATGCGCCTTCCACAGTTTATTGGCAGGTAGTTAAAAGGCTTCTCAGATACTGAAACAAACACACTCTTATAGGCTAAAGTTATGTAGCAATAATCCTCAAGAACTCCATATATATTTCGATGCAGATTGAGCAGGGGACCACATGGATCGAATCTCCACATCCAGGCATGTTCTTTACTTAGGACATAACCCAATTAATTCTCATCAAAGACACAACGCACAGTTGCAAGATCGTCCACAGAGGTGGAATACTGCTCCATAGCAAGTGCCGTTGCCGAAATAAACTAGGTCACCAACCTTCTCAAAGAGCTTCACGTACCACTTAAACAAATACCACATGTCTGCTGCGACAACGTCAGACGGTATAATGAAACACATTGCAGTTGAATTTCATTTTGTATGAGACCAAGTTCAAAAGAAGAAACCCAGTGTCATTCATGTTCATGCAGTAGATCAACTAGCAGATACTTATACGAAGGCTTTACCCAGGCAAACCTTTCAATGAAATCTATTCGAGATAGGTGTTGTTGGAACAGCGCCTAGCTTGAGGGGGCGTATTGAAGATAATACTGGCATGTGAAGATGAAGATGCAATTATCTCTTTTAAACGTTTTTGAATAAATTTTGAATCATTCATTTATCTTTTACCATTTTATTTATCGTTTGTTATTATTGTTGAGATTTTGTTGCAAACAACTGCTATAAAGCCAGTCACCAAATGAATAAATTTATCAAGCCTTTTGATAGTCATTGGCTATGTTAATGCTTATATGCATGCAATTAACACTTTCAGACATACATGGATATTAGTTTATATAATAGGCAGTTTAAACTGTCCATTCCCTAAATCAATCTGGCAACTCGAACTTACTGAAAGGGTGGAGCTGTATCTATTCATGCCAGGATGAGGAAATATAGATGATTGAATGACTTTGTTCCTTCATTACTACTATCAGAATTTTCATTTCAATTTCTCAAAATTTCAGTTATAGAGAATGAAATTTTCATTTCATATTGATCTTAGTACTTGCTGCTTTGCTCTTATGAAACATTGTTTCTGAATTATAAGTTTCTGGCAGGATACGTGATTAGATGGACAAGGAAGATGCCTTCCGTGGTCAGTGTGCAGTTGTATGTGACTTCTTTCAGAGTCTTTCTCAATGAACTATCTTAGCAATTTCAATCTTAAAGGAAAAATTTTCAAATATTTTCAGATTATAACAAATCCATCAGGGGCCTTAAGTTCAGTGGGCTGTACATGCAGAGCTATTGCAAGTCGGCATGTAATTTTTGTAGCAACAATTTAACTTTTGAATGTCTGATGTACCCGTT
>JBBYHL010031264.1:0-10367 GCA_038381835.1 Adansonia madagascariensis
GATAATTAAATCAAATTATTAAAGTGAAATTATAAAGTAAATCCTAATTCAGTTTAACTACTCTAGTGATAAGAGTTTAATTCTACTTCGGTAACTAATTAAAATGCAGACTCCTTGATGGTAGGATACAACTCAATTAGTCTCCTAGTATAGGTCCCTAGTCTAGTCTATATAAATTACTTGTGCACCATCATAAGGTAATTATTAAGAAAAGGATATAGACTAGAAGGCTTATACGGGATGTTTGTCTTCGTGTATTTGGAGCGAGGCTGGGTTCTTGATCAACAATGATTAGAGGTACGTTTTATTTAAATTATTACAACTAAAACTTGCTTGTAAGATTTCTGACTAATCATTAAATCATCATTGCGCACCCTTTTATCTAATTAAACCATGTTGACTATTTCATCTTTAGGATTAACAAACTTCCTAATCAGTTATAAACTCTCAACATGATATACTCTCCTCTAATATAAAGATCTATTTTGAACCTTGAAATATTGACGCCAATTTGATAGTCTATCGACCAAGCACTACTATTATTTTTGATTGCTCTATGAGCCTTGTTAAGATTTGCGAATCTAACAAATCCAAATTTTCTTCCTCTTGCAATTCTTTTCTTTGGAATGAAAATGTCTAAAATCTTTCCATGCTATTTAAATATTTAATTTAACCATCTCTGATGAATTTTTGGAGAAAGATTGTTAACAAACATAAAGAATACATATGAAAATCTAAAGATTGTTAATAAACATAAAGAATACACATGAAAATCTTACTTGTAATCCAATCATAATAAGGTATATAGATATTATAGAATATGATTTTCTTTAATAATTATTTGCAATTAGTATTGAGATCAATCACGGATGATAGATATTCATCATGGTTAAGACTTATCTAAAATAAGTCTAATGTGCAAAATAATTATAAATAATTATAAAAAAAATATTAATTGAGTTTTATACCATGAGTCAAGTGACACAAACTCAATAAATAAATTTATAAAAACCAAATAAGTTATTAATGTCATATAATAAAATAAGGATATTAATATCTCTTAAAATTTTAAATAATATAGTTTTTAAAAAAATTAACAAATTCTTAAAAAAAGCTATCAACTATTTTAAGAAAAAGTATCATATATATATATATATATATATAAAACTTATTTTTCTTTTTTAAAACAAAATTTTCTTCTAACTACACTTAGGTGTGCATATTTCTAGTTTTTACATATAATATGTTATTGGATTTGATGACTCGAATCAAGTGCAATTAATTGATCGGGTGAATTGATTAATATATGATAAAAATTAAAAAAATATATATGAATATATATTTCTTTTAAAAAATATTTATTGTAAAAATATATATATATATATATTTTTACTATACGGGTCAATTGAGTTATAAACTCTCAATTGAAGAAAGAATCTATTTATACAATAATGAAAAAGAAAAAGGTAGTATATTTATAACTGATCGGCTAGGGTAGGGTAGGGTAGGGTAGCAGCAGTTATGGAATCAGGGAAAGGGCAGCAGAAACCGTAAAGAGAAATGGGTAACCCAAGCAAAGCAAGTAGAGTTTGTGGCTACAATAGAGTCTGTGATTCTTGGTAGGGGTGACAGCCTCCTTTTTGAAGTCGATGCGTTTTCTCTTTATATATTTTATACTCTCTCTCAAACGGAACGAGGGATTGAGACAAATCATTCGGCTTTTTGTTTTGGGCCTTAAGATCAAGAGGCGGGCGTGGGTGTGAAGTGTGAAGTGTGAACTGCGAAGTGCCAAGAGAAATATGCAATATCTTGGGTTGGGGGGATGGATCGAATAAATTTATCGAAGAAAACAAAAACAGAAAGAGCAGATGTAGACATATTGTACAATGATGGGATGCGTGGACCGCCTTCTCAATGCTCAATGAGGAATAGGATAGTAAAATATTAATTGGACAGCTCTCCACTGCAATTCACTTTACAGTTTGAGGTATCACCATTTTGCTTACGAATTCAGGGCTCCTCCAATAAAATCTCTGTGGAAATAAAGTCAGATTCTATTGATGGTACACAAGATAAAAGTAGATACCGCACGTTCATATATAAATAACACTCGTCTGTCGATTGTGTCGACCAACCAGCACAAGCACAAACAAAAGCTCTCTAGTTTTTGTTATCAAATAGCAATAGCAAAAGCTAGCATGCCTAGAGACAGAGATCCCCTGGTTGTTGGTAGAGTTATAGGGGATGTTTTGGATTCTTTTACAAGGTCTATTTCTCTCAGGGTGACCTTCGGTAACAGGGAGGTTAACAATGGTTGTGAGCTCAAACCATCTCAAGTTGTCAACCAGCCAAGGGTTGATATTGGTGGGGACGATCTCAGGACCTTCTACACTTTGGTCAGTTCAGTTTTCATAATTTTGCTCTCCTTACTCATCATCTTCTGGTTCTTCTTATATATTTACATAAGTATTAATGGAGTAGGGTTTTTGGTTTGCTAATGATCATCCTTCCTCACATAGTCACATTTGCTGCAGGTTATGGTGGATCCTGATGCACCCAGCCCTAGTGACCCAAACCTGAGGGAATACTTGCATTGGTGAGTTGCATTTTTCACACACCCTCCCTTGGCTTCTTCATCTCTTTCCTCTCTATTTTTGTCGCA
Source organism: Adansonia madagascariensis (assembly GCA_038381835.1). Taxonomy (NCBI): domain Eukaryota; kingdom Viridiplantae; phylum Streptophyta; class Magnoliopsida; order Malvales; family Malvaceae; genus Adansonia; species Adansonia madagascariensis. The sequence continues at coordinate 2,663 of JBBYHL010031264.1, forward strand.
TGGTCATACACGCGCACACAAAGACAATCAGAACAGTCATAGTCAGGGACTTAATTTGCAGCTGTAGATGTATTGCTGGTGGCATCGCGTTTATCATTATTTCAAATGTAACAAAACTATATAATCAATTACAATAAATATCGATGACGTTACGTTGCAATCACGATTAAAATTCCAAGTTGCAGGGCAGTAGCAAAGCACAAGTACTCCAAATGATGTGTTTTGGTACTTTTGAAGTTGTTTGCTTAGTTTCATCTTCTTTCTTTCTCCCTCACATACATACGAAAACTCTAGCTTTTGCGTAAGGAAATCTATCTCTCACTATCTCCATACTATATTTAGCGAGAAGTTTAGAGGTTTCATTTAGCATTATTAGAAGTAGAGACACACACGCTTGTTCAATCATCACTTAAAGGAAAAAAAATGCTACTGAAACTAACTAGTTGAGGGAGAGACTTTGCTCATAATTAACTAAATAAATCACTGAAGTTAGAGATACCCTCTGCTAGACTCACAGCACCCAGTCCTAATTTTTTTCTTTTTTGGGATTAATGAGTGGTTTTACGTAGCTTTCTTACACACAGTAAACAAATCAATGAATAAATAATAAAAGGAAAAACATGTGCAGGACAATCATGAATGTTGGATATAGTACTAGGTCATTGTTGGAGGAGTAGGCTCCTGAACTGTAGACAATGACATGGCACAATCAAACTAAGGTTTACATTTGACGCATTTATAATATAATATATATATTGTTAATAAATTAAATAATATTATTTTATTAAAATTTTTAAAATAAATATAGATAATTATATTTGTAATAAGATATCATATCTAATTTAGTGGTAATATATAAATTTATACTCTTAATATTAAATATAAATCCAACTTTCAATTACCCTTCTTTTTTCTCTTTCCCTTGGACTTGGAATTATATACTCATCGTAAAATAATGATTAAATTACATCATTATTTTGATATTTTGATTATGTTTTATTTTCATTAATGACTTAAAATTTTAATTTTTTAACATTTATTCCAAATCCTAATATTTCATTAGAATTTTGATGAAATATGGACAAAATCTATCGTATAGCTCTTGCGGACATACATATATTTGAGAAATTTTGTCCAGATTTTAACCATACACTGATGGAAAGATAAATTTAGAACAAATTAAAAAAAATTAGATGAATAAATAGATTGTTTTTAGGTTAGGACTAAAAATAATATTCGACAAAAAAATTATAAACGAATGATTAAATTTACTCAAAAATAAATACAAGTTATTTGGGCATTTCATTCCACAACGACCTAAATGGTGCCCATCCTACTTTATTTTAGGTGAAAGGACAAGACTTTTCGACACTAAGTGGTCGTAGACCAGTGATTTTTATCCCTTCCTCTTATTGGCTAACTTTCAAGTATAATTGCTTTGGTTTGCATGTTATCAATCTTAGTTCTTGAATCGGTAACTTTTGTATTTATTTGGAGCGACTGATTTGGAATTTTTTTTGGTACAAGGATTTAATATGCTTATTATCATAAAATTTTATTTTTGCGATATGATTTTATTGTTTCAAAATTTGAAGTAAAAAAGATTATATTGACTGAAAAGATGGGAGCGAGACAGAAGGATTTGGGGCCATATATATTGTATTTATCAAACCTTGAACATAGTTGCATTTTGCAATATTAGTGTTTTAAAGCGTTGATGCAGTAATTGGTACAATAAGTCGAACAAAAAAAAAGGTTAAAATCCACCATGCAAGTGAAATAATCTTAGAAAAAAAGAAATGATTCTTTTGGTATATAACAGACTTTACTTTCCAGTGTGACGTGATGTGATTGGTCATCCAGTGGTAGTTCTTCGGATTTTTGTAAGGATAAATGTCTTTTATTCCGTCTGCCAAGTTGTAGTTTAATTCATTGGTTACTAACCTTAACGTCAAAATCAAACTTTTCAGGTTGGTAACTGATATTCCAGCAACAACAGGGGCAAGCTTTGGTTAGTACTTTCTTTGCAGTCGACATTATATATTTTTCTTTATGTAAATAGGTACGTATTGGTTTGCTTTAAGATTCATCGGACCATACACGGCATGTCAGGGCTGAGCACAACCTTTTCTGATCCGTTCAGTCCCTCCTTAACTAAATTTACAGTATAATCTTTATATATATATATATATATACACACACACACATATATATATATATATATGATATATCTGAGAGTTTTCAGCTTTGAATTGTTGAAAATCAAAAGAAACCCATGAAGCCATCTCTTGCCTTTGCCTTGCCTTCACTGTCTTTCTTTTTTCTAAAACAAGCTTAGTTAAGTGAGTGCATCGATGGAGACAGTAGTGCAAGATCTAGTTATTGTCGACAAGGAGAATACCCTTTTCCTTGAGGCCGACAAAAACCCTCTTCTCCCCCGAACTTTCTCTTTCTCAAGACCCCAACTGCCACTTCTGGAATCAACTCGTTCCTTACTCAAACACGTCTTTGTTAATTTTGGGTAAACATTTGCATGTTCGAAAGTAAGGATGGGATGTCGAAAGCCATTCAAATTTCCCAACTTGTTTTATGATTGACGTGTCATATTATTATACCTAGCTATAGTATATAGTATAGCACTCGAGCGAAGATCTAGAGCTGGACAAAATGTTCACCACTTTTTTTTTTTTTTAATTATGATAAGATTGTGATTAATTTGAGAATTGAGATCTCACCCACTTTTGAAGTTTTAAAGCAAAATAAAATTGGTAGAGATTAAAGAAAGCGATTTTTGCTGTCTGTGTTGAGAGAATATATATATATATATATATATATATATGTATATAATATAGGCGAAATAAATATTTGGTGACAACGTAGGGCAAGAAGTCGTGTGCTATGAGAGCCCACGACCAACGGTTGGAATTCACCGCTTCGTTTTCGTGTTGTTTCGGCAACTGGGTAGGCAGACAGTATATGCACCGGGGTGGCGTCAGAATTTCAACACCAGAGACTTTGCTGAGCTTTACAATCTTGGACTGCCGGTGGCTGCTGTTTATTTCAACTGCCAGAGGGAGAGTGGGTCCGGTGGCCGGAGGAGATAATTCTTTCAAACAATTAATATGATATGCAAAGCTAGTAAAACATACTATTATTTTCATTTATAGCAACGCCACAATCGCATTCGCAATGAAATCTGTGATCACGGTTTAGAGTCATCGTGAATATTGTATGTACGGAGCAGCAATAGCTAGCTACATTAATTATGGTCTGGGTCATGTAAGGTACTTTAGTACATTGAGTTATTAATAAATAGATTGCTACCTGAATTTAAGACTTGGTTAATAAATAACTATCGAAATTAATTTATATTATTATTTTTTAAAGATAATATTTAATAAATTTAAATTTTATAATTTATAATTTTTTTTTATCCTTAAACTTTTTTAGGTATATGTATTAAGCACCTCTCAAGGTTATTTGAATAAAATATCCAGATGGAGCTATGTCAATATTGTTTCTATATTTATATTATATATTTATAAAATGTATTATACACAAATTACGTTTAGGATTTTATTGTCATATGTCTACTACATTTAAAGATAAAACTAAGGCGTAACAAAATAAGAAAAAAAATCATTTTTTATTTATCATTATTTACAAAAATAAATACCATTTCAAATGAAAAAAAAAAACTTGATGGGAAAAATTAAGAGATGAAAGGGAATTGTTCCAAAATTCAAAATTATAAAGAAAATTGATGAGATGCGCATAAGTAAAAACTGTTGCAAACTAAGATGACTTTTCATCCTTATTATATGTTTTATATCAATTTGTTTAGGGTACAAAAGGTAAAATAATGTATTTTTATCATTTTTTTAACTCTACAGAGTAATGCAATAAGAATTAAATAACTTTTTCATAAACTTTTTCCTTCTTTGTCCTACCAAGCATGCTCATAAAAAATATATTTTCCATATTTTATCTTTTAATATATTATCTCACCAGTTTTAACCTTTCAATTTTTTTTTTTTTTTTTACCTAGCATAGCCACACAACCTTCATGCTTTCTCTGGTCTTACTCTTTCCATAAATAGTCTACAAGCATATAATTAAAACTCCTTACAAGTGTTTACTTTTAACACACTAACAATGTATAAATTTATACACTATCCTTAAATTAGATGATGTCATCTTATTAAAAATAAAATTATTTATATTTATTTTTAAAAACCTTTTAATAAGGTGATATTATTTGATTCATTGATAGTATATAAATATATACATTATAAGTTAAAGGAAAGAAATAGAGGAAAAAAGAAAAAAATAAAAATTTTTTACATTCATGTTGTTTTTGTATTTTTTTTTACACCATAATTGTATTTATGATATTATATATTTATATAAATTTTGATATGTTAATCATTCATTTTATATAGATTTTAACACCATTATTCGTGTGTGTTATATTTTAGTTATTTTTTCAATGTTGTGGCCGAAATTACTAAGTCTAATTGACAATGTTTTAAAAATTTAAATTTTGTCACATACCGTATATCTTAATTTTAAAAATAAGATTATATTATTTTTTTTATTTTTATATTATTGAATAAAACTATTATATTGATAAATTATCAGTATAAATTAAAATGTTAAATAATAACATGCGATGGGTTGAAATGAGTAAATTTTTATCTTTAGGTCTGAATTAAAAGAAAAATATTATGATGGGTAAATGGTTAAATATTACAAACATTTTGACAACACTTTTATAAGCGATATCAAATATGCCAATTCCATATATAATGTTTAACTTTCCATCATAAACGTTTTTATCTTTCCGAATAATCTACTTTTATATTAAAATATAATGTAATTTCACTCTTAATTTTATTTTCCAAAAACTAGAGGCATCATTTTTAAATGTGTGTATATATATATATATATCTATACTATTATAAAATGAATAATTAAGTTGAGTATCATAAGTCAAGTAGCGTCAACTCAGTTGTTAAATATACATTCATGATACCAAATAATAAATAGGGGTATGAAACTAATTTAATTTTTTTAATTATATTTTAAAAAAAAGTTAATAACTTCTTAAAAAACTATCCATTTTCTCTAGAAAACTACCTTTATAAAAAAATAACTTTTTTTTCCTAAAAAGCTACCAAATTTTACAAAAATTATTTTTTAATCACCCACTTTGTAGTTGTCCCAAATTCTAATATATATATATATATATATAGGTGCATTGCCTTACTAAATTGCCTACATTGCTTGTTTCCAATATTAAAAAAAAAAAAACCACTGCAACTAGTAGAACTCACCCTAGTTGTGAATAAAGAAGAACATCTAGGAAATAATCGACAGTATATACATTGACATTGTATGTGGATTTGGCAATCTACGAGTGCCTATACTATCTTGCTATTTTGTGTTAATCATATAACTATAAATATAATACAAATGATTAAGTGTATTAAAATCTCTAATCACTACAATAAAATTGACTTTTATCAGCACTTATAAATTTAGGTAAAAAACCAATAAACTATAGTTATTGACATTGCCGGTAGTTCTTTGACCGCTGGTTGACTGTCAGCTACGTGAGTACCGGGACAAATTTTAGGCAGTCTTGGCCACCAATGTCGGGATTGTGCTTGTTTTTGCTAGCATAAGTTTTCCTGACTTTTTAAAATCCTGTTTTATGTTAAAAAAAAAAAAAAAACTTTTCTAGACATTTTAAAGTGTAGTAAAACTCATATTGACATTGAATTTATATATTAATTATATATTTATTAAATGAACTATATTGACATTTAAAACTGTCCTTATAAGTTAATAACCTTTAAAAGTAATTTAAATTAACAATTATTTATATAAACATCCTAAAATTATTATATAAGCTTTTTTGACATTTAAAATCGCATTTAAATTATTATGTTTTTTTCTTGCTTTTTGGAAATGAATTTAGAGAACAAAATAATGTATAGTCTAGTAAGCAACATTGGAGAGTTGATTTGTATTGTAATTTAAAAATTGTTATGTACAAAAGAGGAAATTACGGAAGTTAAAAACAATGGCAAGAGTTTCAGAAAAATAGTTGTCAAGAAAAAACATTCCTTTTTCATTGTAGATAGAAGAAGTGACAGAGCCTATCACATATTTGCTAATAAAAATAATGGACTAATCTCCTTTCTAGCTCTGTCCAACGTTTGTTCTGTTTTTGATGCAACCTTCAGTTTTTTTAGTTGTTTTTGAAAATAGGCTTGTCTGATTTTCTCACGATAAACTGCTTTTTTCTTTCTTTCCCTTTCAAATTTAAGCGAGATACCTTTTCCCTCCCTTGATTTGCTTCTTCATGAACTGTTTGCAGAATAGAGTAAACATATGAAAGATGACCATTTAACTTGTAGAATAGGGTAAATAGCCTGCTTGAATCTATTAGCAATAAGATATAAGCCTCAAGATATTTTACAATAAAACTTGTACATCCTAAAAAGATCCTCCACCTGTAGAGTGTAAACAAAGCCACATAATTATTTCGATGCTTACATTTGCCAAACCAAACAACCAGAAGAGTAAGCATTGCTAACCAAAAAAAAGGAAAAAAAATGAAAGATTGAACATATCTTGTCCTCTCTAAGTAAAGACGTGCATCCCGAATACTTTTCTTCAAATAGCCGATTTGCATACGCAACCAACAATTCTTGTTGCACTTTTTGGATAAAGAATTCTAAAAGTAAACCTTACCCATTTAGTTTTCCAAAAAACGAAAAATTCATTAGAAACTTACGTGCACAATTTTCAACTATTGCAGTTTGCAGAAGGATAGACATTACTGCATAGTCAACAATAAAATACCTTTCTCTGATGCCAAGAGGCTAAGTAGTGGAAGGCTTTTTCTTCAATGCTCCACCCTGCAAATGCTAACAAGGTTTGACATAATAAAAATTATGCATTACATTATCAGACCATTAAAGATTACCTTTTACAATGCATCACACAAATTCAATGAATATTTACTGTTTTTTTTTGTGTGAATGCTTCTTTTCTATTATCCCATACCAGTTCCACTAGAAAAGCAGAGCTACAAAGTGAAATAGACCACTAAAAATCACCTCAATGGATGCTATCGAAAAAGATCTATGAGGGGATAAACCAACAGTAACTATGGCTAGTGCTAGCCCATCAAACTTGTAGGGGATGTTAAAAGTTCCAAATTTAATGCCTATCTATAATTATCTTGGCAACTTTTTCAACTTTAATTCAAGCAGATGAGCCCACTATGCTTTTGTTAAGTTCTAGTATAATCTTTTTTGCTTAAATATTTATAAAAAATAAGCTCCACTTATAACTTTATACAGTAAATTCTTGTCAAGAACACAATTATGGATGGTTAAAAGAAAAGAAAATTTAATGTTAAGCTATAATTTCAAAGCTAAAGATGCAAAGGTAAGGATGCATATCCCTATCCTGCTACTCTCTTTGAAGGTGGTTGCAAAGTGAGCCTAGGGTTGTACACCAAATTTTTATCAAATCTTCCATTTTTAAGGTTGTCTTAGGTTTGAATAGAACATTACTATTGCTTGCAACCTAATTTAAAAAAACTACTAATATTGAACTTTAATACTGTAATGTAGCTCCTATTACCTGTTTGATCACTTTCTCTAATATAAATATTAGATTAAAATAA